>DWKL01004064.1:0-10915 GCA_018249415.1 Phareas burnsi
TTTTTAAATTCAAATGAATTTAAAAAAATGTACATATATATTAACATATATTCAATTCAACTACCGTGCGTGAAAACTTCAACAAAATATAATAGTCTTCATATATTTTTTGTTAAATTTACGCTAATAATATTCTATGTATTTAAGGATACATTAAACTGTATACTGGCCTGGCAAAGCGTATGCTTCACCTGTGGGATTGCAACAAGCGACTGATGTTACATCCTAGATATTTAACCCCCTGGGTAGCGCGGCTAACACCACGTTAAACACCCCATCATGGTCCGGTGCCATACGCCTAGGTAGACGTACGGCAGCCTTCCACGCCTTGGAGTGGGAGATGAACTCCATCCTATCGAGCGACGGTGTCAGACCAGGGACGAAGTCCCTCACATCACGCTCCATTAGCTCTACGTGTTTGGAAACGTACTGTGAGGCGGGTAGAGGAGAGAACAGCTCTTCCATATATCCCGCAAGGATCTCCGCGCGGTCCTGGGCTGCGTGGATCCGTCTGTTCTGTCCATCTAGGAGAGGGGAGACAGGTATTCTGGTTCCGGCTAGCTGTCTGCTGAGATGATGGAGTGACGTCTGCGACTCATTAGCTTGATCAATTCGCATCTCCCAGGTGGCGTTCGCAACTCCGCCATGTCAACCGACAGCTGCCCGGCTACAGCAGTGAATCTTTAACATGAGGTATTTTGCACGCTTGTTTGCTACTCTTCTGACATAAAAAATGTCACAGCTATTTAACCCGGAGACTATAAACAGTACATATTTATCATTTTGAAATATAAATCTATGAACCGTTAAATAGATATAAGATCTATAACTGAGAAATGAAATAAAATATCCAGTATCTAAGAACATATAGGGTATAATTCAAAAGGGTTTAAAATATCATATGGAAATGCCTTTTTAAATCAACAAATTAAATAGTTTGTGCGATGTGCGCTAGTCGTAAAAAATGTATCTCCCACCTCTTAGTTTTAGTTTGAAATGAAAATCTGATTAGAAAAGTTTGAAAAATACGAAACTTTTACAAAAAAGGTTTGCATCTTGCATAATCTTAGATAGTTTTTGGGATGTGTGATATTTCAGTTTATACATTAGTTTGAATAGCTAAACTCAAACCGCAGGAATAATTTTGTTCTTCCGTGCCTAAAAGAAACACAATGGAATACAAACTTATTTTTGCCACCGATAAAATGAGTACTGTGCATGCGTAAATATTTTTAGCCAATTATTATCAGCTTTAAACTTTAACCGCGCTATATCATCCCAAGTCTAGTCTAGGAACGCTTCATCGTGCGTGGACCAACACGTATTTGGCTGCCTTTATATTTTATTAATCAATATTACCTACGCAACTGTATTCACAATGTTATCTATACGCCGATAAATTATTAATGTTACTACTATATATTTTGCGACATTTATAAAATAATACTCCTATTATTATAATTTTTAATCTTAATCGGTGTAACTATGTATGCGACACTGTACGTAACTTTATCTATACCCGGATAAATGATTTTCATTACTATTATACAATTATCTCCACCAATCCGCATTGGAGCAACGTGGTAGAGTACGCTTCGCTCTTTACCAGTTGTGGGACTGAATCCGTATTCAGCAGTGAAACATAAAAAGGTTGCAGTCAATACTATTATATATTTTGTAAAATTAATAAAATATTATAATATTATGGTATACTACAGATTCTCAAGCCCACAATATCCTTGCGCACAATCGCTGCAATTATGTATGCGACTGGAACAACAAAAATTTATAATTCCACGTTCAATGTCGAGAGAGCGGCGTGCTGAGCTGCGCTTGCACAACGGTCTCGGCGAGCAAGTGGTGCGAGGTTACTGCAGAACCTCGCCGATGCCGATCAAACGTTGAGTGGTATAAATAATGCTCAAAACAGTTTTATTATAATTAAGCATACCAACTTAAGATTAATAAGTTTAACTCTACGTTCACGTGATGTATTGTGACTAAAAGTTGTTGCAGCAATGTGCCCGCACAGTTTTTGTGGCGTATAATTTACATACCTTCCTACCTACCTAACTTTAGTTTTTGAAATTAAAAATCTATAAAAATAATGAAATCTAAATTAAATATGTGAAAATAGATTTCAAATCGATACAAAGAAGTTATAAAAAGAAAATCTTCGGAAATATTTCAGAACATTGTTATCGATAAAGTTACAGCTGAATACTGTAATTACTCTAAGTACTGTAAGTATTGGAAATTCAGCATGTTCTCGATTTTCTTACAGCCAAGGGTAAAAAAGATTACACGCAAACTTGCTAGCTGGAATTGGTACGACTCTGTAATTTACTAATAATTAACACAGTTTCATAAAGACGATAACGATTATATTTATAGAAAGAAGGGCAATAGAATAGAATTACGAGTACTTAGACATTATTGAAGAATCAATGTAGAAGTCATAAAAAACTAGACTATTTAAGTACTACTTTCTGGCTATATTTCCTTTTTCTACAGTGAAATTGCATATAAATAATAATTAATAGGTAGACATTTTGTAGGTTTTAAATTATTTAGAAAACAATTCGACACATGCATAAATTCACTTAAAAACAAAAACATCTTTGCTAAATAAAGCTGTACTCATTAATAAGTAGATATCAAGTATCCTATCATGGATAATAGTGTCATATCTACATTACGGAATAAGGCATTTGGGGAAATGAACAATAAAAAATACAATTATACTGATGTATGTCTATGAACAATATCTAGAGGCCGTAATTTAAAAACTTTAAAATCTTGTAGCTATCATTACTATGCTCTTTAGGCACGGTATAAGATGTTTTAAGTAATAAACCATAGTGCTTATTAATCAAGGAACATTTAGATTTGGTATTTCAAATGACCAGCCCCTAGAGTTTATCGACAAATAAAATAGAAAATAGCGCAATTTTTAGTACTATGTCACATGTAAACATTATGTAAAATAACAATGTACGCAATTGTTTCTAAACTATATAGTAATTAAGTTACGTGGGACATTAACGAAAAATGGTAACTATCAATTACTTAATGATCAATATTCTACCTTAAAATTAAATTTAAAATATTTGATACGTTCCGATGTATCATTATGACATATTATTTATGTAACTTTATCGAATCTAATATCTAGTATTAATGTAAAATGAATAAAAACCCTAATAAACGCTGAAGTTTTATATGACCTAATGGGTACGGCACCCTATAATTAAGGATATATACACCAACCTACTTTCATACCTTTATTCCAAATGAATAAAGGATTATGATAATAGGACTTCCAGATCAATTAATATTTTTTATTTACTCGGATTAGTATTACTTAAAGCTCTGTAGGAGTAAGTTTATTTATCTAAGTAAACTTTGAATTATTACGGAGCAACGTGACATAAAATATATTGAATATGTTTATAAATATAAATCCGCATTCACTGGCCCCAATAAATATTTTTATATATATTATTCACAATACACAAATAGCACAGCGAAAAATTGTACATGTGTACCGACCCAAAGCATAAAATAACAGTGGAATATGCAATAAATTGTTGGAAGTCTTAAAGAAAATTAAAGAGGTGAAGTCCCGATTTCTCTCGTTGCTCCTAATTGAAAAGACATATCTCACAAAAAGAAGGAAAATCCAAGTTATCCTCCAAAACATAAACACAGTGCCGGTGAACGGGTATTTCCTTGCGTCTGGTGAATAACGCTTCAAAAACCAGTATGATATTTATTGACCTACGTATTTTCCTCAAACGTACGGTGACAGCGTGACGTCGGCTACGAAATAAAATTATTTATATCTTTATCCACAGGCAAATGTATCCCTTGATTTTATTATCCTTACAATGTAAGCCCCAAAAGATGATTCCGAGTGTTATAGGTGCATAAAGAAACTCAATTGCAAGCACACAATCATCTAATATCTAAGACAGATACTTGCCTAAATACATATATACCTACATTTTAGATATCCATTTGGAAGATAATTAAATATAGATACTATTCCGTACTGCTCTTTGTAAGTGCTACGTTAGAAGTTTACGTACATAATTGATTTTGGAAGAGTTTGCGGAGCAGCGTGACATAAATAGTCTCTACATGGGATAAAACTATTTACGAAAATATAGAAATAGTAGCTCGCAAATATATTTTACTTTTCTCTGTAAGTGAATTATTGATGTTTATAAAAAAAATATTACCTAGTGTTATTTGTGATTATAATCACGATGTCATGGTCAAATTAATTTCATAGATTAGGTAACTGTACCGATTGTGTCGATTTTAGTGTGTGTAAAAACAAGTTCTTTTCATAATATCGAAAAGAGCGATATCTTGTTATTGGTACGATTATATCGTTTGACAAGGAAGGTTAAGGTCAAATGGTAATCGAAAGTTAGTATTAATTAAGCCAGTTATCAAAATTATGACATATAGTTACGTATTTGTAGGTTTAGTATAAAGAACAAAAGCAAGATTCATTTAATAATCGATTTTGCTAAATAAAGAACGTAACTTAGAAGATTTTTATTATATACATATAAAGAACAAAAGATAAGATTCCGATGTCACAGGTGGGGTCAGGGGTTCGAATTCCACATGCTCCTCTGATTTTCTGAAGCTTAATACTTATTAAAAATTACACGAGGAGACTTACAAGTCTGAGAATTCTTTGTAAAGTTCTCAAAGGCGTGTGAAGTCTACCAATTCATACTTGCCCAGCGTGTGGACTACGGTCTAGACTTTGTCTTTCTGAGAGGAGACCCGTATACAACAGTGGTGCAATGATGGGATTGGATAGATTTTGTCTTTATTTCAATCTGTAAATTTATCTTTCATTCTTATATTTTAAGTCAAGCCAAAAATGCAATAAAATTATTACCTATATCATATCTTCGTTGTATTTGTAAAGATAAAATGTCCGGATAATATCATATTTATATGAATATGTAGAAACACGAATATGTACAAGTACAAACTCTGGGCGCTACTTCGTTTGCGTGAAGACTAATTTAGCCCATACCTAGGCTAAAATTTGTTTGTTACGTTACTGGACTTACATAAACTAATCGAGGTAAACAAATGTTCGTCTAGAGCCCTTTAAAATTATTTTTGTGAACCCAAAACTGATAAAACAATGACAAGCTAGCATTGATTTTTTTTAAATATACATTTAAAATTAAATTGTATTTGATTTAAGTAGTGGTTTTTAAATAGATTCTTAGTTAATTCAATGTTAAATGATGTCGGAAAGTTGAGATTACAACAGACATAATCTGATTGTGAAAATATAAATACAAAATTGACAATCAAATTGTTTACCTAGGAAAACTTTGACTACATTTAGTAGGTATACTTATATCTTTTTATTGCACCTGTCTTTAATAAATTATATATTATTATATTAAAGAATGAATACTATCAAATGCTTACAATTATATGTTACCAAGAGATAAGGTAGTTCATTTTTATTGTTTGTTACTTTACATTTTTATGCCTCAGTTTATTCTTGTATACCAACTTACTTTCATGCTTTAACACATTGTTCATATCTTTCGAAAACAGGATTAAACCTATAACTACCAATACTTATAGCCTCAAGGACTCACTATTAAATTTGAAACGGTGACACTTAGTTTAACTCGGTGCGAATATCAAAGGCCGAAACTTAATTGTGTTATCGGTATAATTAACCACTTACCGGGGTATCTCTTAGCTTCTATAAATAGGGAATTTCACTTCAAATTGTGTAAATCACAGAAGATATGTCTATTTATTCGCGTAAATAACTATAATACTGAATTAATTTGTTTTGAATGAACCGCCGTGAATCACGGTACGTTCTACTGACAATCTCTCTCGCACTACGCCCGCCGCCGCGAAGCCCGCCGCTTTATATACGAACGGTAGCGCACGGGAGAACAGAAGCAATTCTATAGAAACTGTATAAGTAGACCCCACTTAAAAGATTAACCGATTTACAAGAAACAACCTAAATAAAAATACGACGAACTAACACTTTAAATTCAAGAATATCCTTCATTGTGTCATTTATTTAGAAGATTGGAGAATATCCGATGATGGTAGTCCCCATCACCTATGATCATTCGCTATTCGAAAAATCGAAGGGTTTGTAAAATGTTGCTCGCCTTTAAGTTTCTAAGTCATTTTTTAAAGAATGTCATAGGCTTGATGAGGTATTCTATTGTTTCCTGTTGCGACGTGCAAAATATAACCATAAGAATATAACAGAAATATAACCGTAAGATCCATATGTATGTACCTACTAAATATGTGATATATGTAGATAAGTTAGAAGGGCACACGGACGCCTACACTTTACTACCATTGGAAATATCTTATTACAGAGAGAATCGTTTAAATACGTAATAGATCATATAATATAAATACAAATACAAACATATTATAATTAGGTATCTCTAAAGGGCCTCCCTGACTACAACTAGGTATAGAAAAATACTTATATACAATTTTAAAACGCACTAAACTGCATCAACTCTTTATAGTAAAAAGTCTGTCTGCCTTTGACGAATTTTTGTATAGTTCAAAATAATGACCACCAGATATATGGAATATTATTGAACATTACGTAAAACATATGAAAATTGTAGACATATAGAATTTGGTATGTTCAAAATAAAGAAATAAATATTTAAGAATAATTCATAAATTATCGCTGGACCTTCCACCGTATATGATATATATTTTCTGTTAAGGAGGTATCGCGCTCACTATTCGCGCAATAAATCAAGTGGAGTGGGAATAGGGAGACCACCCCCCGGGTGCCGAGATCCCTCGTGGGTAAAAGAGAATTGAATCAATTGTCCTTAACAGCGCCAACTTGTGATATTTTAGCGGAAAATGTGCCTTATCCATAGAATACAAAAGTCGGGATTAATAACTTTGATTGCATAACTTTTTAACAAAGTCTATAAAGAATATCGATGCAAATTAGATGATAGATACAATTGCAGATTTTCATTTTCCATTGTTATCATCATGATTATCAACCCATTACTGCCCCATTGTTGAGCACGGGTGCCCTCTCTTAAAATGATAAGGGTTAAGCCACAGTCCAATACGCTGACCAAGTACGTTGGTTCACACATCTTCGAGAACTTAACAGATAACTCTTAATATGTAGGTTTTCTCGCGATGTTTTCCTTCACCGTCAAAGCAAGTGACAATTAATTTATAATACGCACATAACTTAAAAAATATAACAGATACATGCAGGATTTGAACCCCGAACCCCCAATATGAAAGGCCGGAATCTTGAAACTAGACTATCATTGCTATGATTTTTTAAAAATACGTTTTTCGTCATGTGTTATTTGACCAAAGAAAATTTACCACATATGAATACTAATAATTTTTAAACGAACTAATAAACGAATGTAATTTACCACAATGTTATACACTTAATAATAAACGTTAAAGATAATACGACTGTTCGTGGTATGACTGCGCCGTTATCACCGCCACCCCCATTTCTATGGTAATAACAGCTGTATAAAACTTTTGTTCTGAGTTCTTTTTTTTTAGGATAATACGATAGGAAGGAAGCAGAGTTACATTACATCTCATGTAAATGACGCGTCCTAGCTGAGTCTTCAGGCAGGTTTATATTTTGGTTCGCTTGTAATTTTCATTTAAGGTAGCGCGTACGCTACTCCTATCAGATAACAATAACACCAAAACAATACATGATGGAGGTACATAATGACTTTAATTAAAAGAATAAATAGATTTTTATACCTATAAATGAATAAATGTAAAAGGTTTGTAAAGTCTATTAATTTGTACTTAGACTTTGTCAAATGGGCAATGTTCAAACCCCTGATTATGAGAGGTGGCCCGTGCCCAGCAGTGTGACAGTAATAGGTTGATGATGAAGATCATATAATAGAGTGCATATTGTATAATCACGGTCAAAAGTAGGTCGATCAGCTAGTTTGATATGAAATATCACCGGTTATAATAACTCATTGACTTTCAATGCGAGGATCGTCATACATAAAGCTCCACTCTATCAAAAGCTTTAGAAGTGTAATTACCGAGATGACGCGGGCTCGCCTGCTCTTGACTCGCCGAGAGCCGGACATAGGGTGAGGCGGGTGTGACGAGGGTGGTTCACATCCGCCCTGTTGCTATGGTTACGCCCGTTAGAAAGGAGGTTGCAACAAGTGGACTTTATCACTCAATATATTTATTCTGCTTAAGAAGCGTAGCAAGATAAGTAAAGTGAAAAGCTTTTGTCCCTCACTCCGGAATAAGAAGTAGACAAGATATTCGAGGAATAAATAGAGTATTTTTTTTAACAAACAAACGCTTTCTACGCTCATAGCCCTACACTAGGATTTCCTAGGTCGTGGATGTCATATTGTGTATTATAATTATTACTAACACTAGATATAAGTTACAATTACTAACCATGGATCTTTGTTATCTGTTTTAATGAAATAAATCAAATAATCAAATACAAGGCGAACCCACAAACACCTAGACCCAAAAACAAAAATCTAAATCATTTTGATGGACAATATCATCAAATACATGAATATTTCCGGTTTCACCGAAGTTAAATTAGATTACTTAGTTCGGTTTATTCAGTCAATTAGAAGACAGTGAAAGTATAACGTAAAGCAAGGTTATTTAGGCCAGTAATACAAGGATATGACTGCGCCTATTCGTTCATTGCGTAATCCTAAAAATCAAAATGAATTTCTTACAGGTAGATTTGTATAGGTAATTTTATCATTTCAATCCATTTCATATCTAAATAATTTGTAATACATAAGTTTTTACTGTGTTGAATTATAGATTAATGAAGCATATAACTTAATTATGTATCTAAATATGAATGTACTCATCTATTACAGAAATATTTATGTTCTAGACGAATAAGCTCTAAAATTAACCTATAGCGTTAAACATTTTCAACGACCGATACATCTTAAAAAATGCACTTATTAAGACTTTATGTAAAAGTAATTAATTATGAAAAAATTCAAAGTAAAATTTAAAACTGTACGTACCTACTTAAGAAAGTACATATCAAAGATTCAAATAATATTTTAAATCAATAGACTTTTACAAGCACACTACACATAGATATACATTTGTGTAGATTATAGCAATTAAGTTGTCAACAAAATAGACGTTAGTTCTAGCCTAAAAACAATGCTAGATAAAAGAGCGACAAAGCGAAAAATGAGCAATATATATTTTTTTTCTTTTCGGAAATGTGTAGTTGCTGTTGGGCCTAGCGGCCTTTACAGCTTCACCGGGTTTTAGGAGCAATATTAACGCACTATTCATCATTTATGTCAAAAAACCAACGTCAAAAATGCCATTTGCGTAAAAAAACAATTAAAATACACTACGGTACTGTAAATATAAGAATTAAAAAAAAATTAAATGGTAAGTACATATTTATATACTAAACATTTTTTAATAAAGTATTATAAAGTAAAGATAACAAGTATAGTAATGATTAGTAAAGTATTGATAACAATCAGAGGGATAGATTAAACTAAATACACAGTTATGATTATTAATATTTACTCACGTAGAAAAAAAACCATAAGAATATTAGATACTATGTAATTTCAATAATATTCTAAACCTACAAGTACGACGGACAGCTTGATAACCTTCTGTAAAGCAACTCGGCCACTAACTCCTCATTGTTATAAGCCTTCTGTTCCTCGCCGACTTTTTATACATAACTAGCTGTAACCAAAGAGTATAATATAGCTGTAATCCTCTACGCGTTACTGTAGCTTAGTCAAATTGATTAGAATAAAAATAAAAGGAATAGCACATTTCAGATAGCTTTTTTTTATGTTTTAACCCACTATAGTTGCGATATTTACATACCGGAAATATTTAAAAACGTTATGTAAAAAATTCATAGCAATCGGTAAAAAGCGATTTTGTACAAAGGAACATTTGCATTTTTATTTGTATACATTACAATAATTTGGTTGGCATCTAACGGCCGTATTGACATTACATCATAATTACCTACGCACGTCAAGGTCTTAGCGTAAGAGTTTTCAGATACAACAGAATAAAACGCTACCAGCAATAGATAGGATTCAGTTGCCTCGTCAGAAATATTGAGGTACGACCACGAAATGTAATTGCTGAATGAGTATGTGACCCAGTTTTCACCGCGTATATACGACCATGCCGACCAGGGTGCACATACTGTTCCCAAGAGGGTTGACTATCTATACGATTGTTCCGCAAGAGTTCCTGCGCAGGTGTCCCCTGACCGCCTTAAGACCGCTACCATAACATTGCCGCTCAGTAGAATGCAAACATAGCATAGAACGTACCTTAGTTAATAATTACCCTATTAAACAATCGCTACAATCTATCATAAAATAACAAAATAAGTATGTATTACTACTGACTACATATACAAAATATTTACGAATAATTTATCAGCTATAAAGTACTAAAAATATTCACAGGAGTTAATTTAATTCTTCTTTTATGGTTCTGATACATAACTTCCTCTATGATTCTAATACAACTTCTCCGCTATTAAGGAAGAATGAAAGTTGTAATTTAGTAATATTTTCTATTCGTTACTACAACTATAACTTACTTTATTCCAAATTTCTCCATTCGTGACCTGTCCGATATTTAGGGTTCACCATAGTCTGACCAGACATAAAGTACAGTAGTATAGCAAGATGTAGTACATTTGTTTCCCCCTTTATACTTATCGTAAAATCTGGCAACATTGTCACGTTTTGCCATAAAAATATTTAAAATAATCGACAGGTCGCGGAACGCTATAATGGCGTCAAGATATTTTTAGTATTTTTGTAAAAGT
>DWKL01004065.1:0-10914 GCA_018249415.1 Phareas burnsi
ATGTGACAATTGTGACAGTAAATTTTGCAACTACATGCAAAAAATACTGTAGTCTGAAAAATATCAACCCATGCTATTTTTAGTTGCATTATGAATAAGTCCTTTAAGTATGCAAACAATTTAAAAACCTTTTTAATGTCAAGGATTAAAAATGTTAGTAATGTTACATTTTTCAAGCAAAATTCGGTTTACCACACAGACTAATAAAACCACAATAATTAAAAGCTCCAATGATTCCAGTAGAAAGTTAATTGAAAATACAATTGCAAATGATAAAAATTATATGTCGTAGAAAACAGAAAAAAATGTTACCCAAGTATTATTATTTAAACACAATACTACCGTTTGTAAAGCAGTTATATAAGACATATAGTGAAAGTCATTGTTCAACAGCGGAAAAACTCCCAACGAACACGAAATGAAGTAGATATCAACACGCAAAATAAAGAAAAAAATATGAAAACTCAAAATACACTGAAATAAATAAAAATCTACAATACCCATAAGGAACAAAAAAGGTCGTGAGGAAAGATATAATTGTTAGTTATTGCGTCCTATTTCCGGTAGCCCACTGCAATAAATCAACAAATTCACTTGAAACTGTAGTTTAGAGTTGAGCAACGTAACTATACTCATAAATTAATAATTATAATTCATAAAATTCTCACCTAAAAGTGGTCTTCTAGGATCATTGGTGTCCATGTTTATCGGTCACACGTTGTCATTGTTGTGATAAGCGATATATAATATATTTTATAAAATAAACAGATGTACGCAGAATTTTGTTTACGATCTATTCAAACAAAATAGTATACATTCTGTCAACACTAACGTCACTGTCAGCCTTTGACAATGACTTATCTATCATGAGTTGACGTTTTAAATGGTAACCCCGGAGTGTTTAGTTAAAATGGCATACAAAGGAGAATCAATAAATAAATTTTTTAGGTTTCCTAAATACAAATAGTTTTAAAAAAATCCTTAAATGAACTAAGGATTTTTTCAAACGTTTTGGATTGAGATAACTGATTATTAAATATGTCACACAAAAAGACGAAAAATTATGGGATACGTTTTCGCATACTTACTAATTAAAATACGGCAAACATAAAAGCAAAAAGTATAATTCTCAATTTGCAGTAAAAACAAGCTTATTTTTGACTTACTATGAGTAATCTAATTAAGCTGTTTCAGACAGGTGGTGCACAAGTAAGAGGCGCCTTGTTGCAATGTATCACTAGGTATGATGAATTCAAACGAACGCTGCTTAATAAAATTAATAAAAAATAATATGAAAAATTATAAATAATACAATCATAAAATTGCAAAGGAGCTATATATGTACATTCATTTTCTTTAAATAAGTACTTAATCTTGATTATTTTTTCGTCACCATATAGGTCAGAGGGAAGTATCCTATTCCCTTGCAAGTGTGAAAATATGCGGCATAAACGGGCGTATATTTTGATTGCGTTAATTTAAAAGCTTAATTTTTACAGCTTCAAGGAATTGCAGATCTGACTATTTGATATTAATTTCAACCTCCACGCGTTTTTGAGAAAAAGGGTCTTGACAGACAGATAGCCCCAAAGAGTATAATAATATATAGGATAACCCCGCACAACGAAGTTAACCCTATAAAACAATAAAACTTAAACGCAGCTGGCAGATGCCCTAACTTAATGTAATAATTACAAATCAACAAATACGGGTAAAAATAATTATTTACACAAACACCTCTTTAGTCACTTTAAGAATACAAATTAAATATATCATATAATATCCAACCTATTACAGAGTGCCCAGAATACTGGCAGCCCTTATTTATCTACACACGAAACTACAGTAACTAGTATCAATGATTCCATACATAAATATATATTAGTTGTAAACATGCAATTGTAAGATATTATTTTTAGATAATGCATACTTTTAACAATTCACCAACATGTCATTGATTGCAACAAAGTTGTACCTATATTATTTAGTGTTTGAATTACGTAAAATAGGTATGCCCGTTGTCTTATCGAATTGCACACGACCTGTGATTGGGTCGAACCTGGGTCCGTGCGTGGATGCCCGATAACCTCTATATCGGAACAGAATTAATCGGTTGCATCTGGTATAGGAAGAAATTTATATTTTCACTAGTACGGGAGTAGTATGATAATAGTGCACCATGTAATCTTTTCTATTTTTGATGTGAGAAGAAGAGCAAAAGAGCTTGCAGGCCATCTGATATTAATTGGTCACTGCAGTCCATGGACACCCACCCATGGAAACAAGACTGATATCCTATTTAAGGTCGCACGAACTACTTCTGAGGACTGCGCTACTATCGCTGAGGACTAACATAGTCGCCTCGCTGTAGGTAAATGCATCCGACAATTACACCACTTCAACAGAAACACAAAATAGCTTCACGGATTATGAAGAAAATGTTATTAGCTCTATTATTGCTACTGGATCAAGATATTAGCATAAAGGGGATGGAACTTTTTAACGTTGGCTTAGAGTGGCATACTTATTCCTGAATTTAAACCAACAGTGAAGCGCTGTTGTGTTCTAGTTTCAAGGACGTGGTAAGAGGATTCACATTCCAAAACGTTCTATCTTGATTTTCAGGAGTAGCAGCGAATGTGTGCTCGAGGATGTCGGACGGGACTCCTGTTTTGTATGGAGTTGATTACACATGGGCGGCAGTAACCACAACACTTTGATTACACACAAAAATCATGTTAATCTCGCGTTCTGTAAAAGCAATACCGGCTTGTCTGTTAATTTCAGCCTTCATTATCTTCGGCTATACTGGCGTACGGTCATACGGGAGATTATTTACAAAGTGTCAATCAAATCAAAAAATGCAGATTGCGTACAAATTGTACCTACAATAGTAAGCGTGATTATAACTCATACATTACGTTATCAACATTTTTATCGAAAGTGCCTAGTGACCCAGTAATAAAAAGTTAATGGATTGGAAGTATTGAGTATACTCGACACGACTTAACTGTATTTAGTAACTACTCTTTATGATGGGTTATTGACGAAATAATACTATTTTACTGTACCTACATTAATAATGCTATGTTACATTTACCAAGTTAAATAAAAAATGAAATTAAAAATTATTTCAGTTGGAACAGCAGGGTCTCAACCGGTCCTATCTGAGGACTAAGACGGTCGCTTCGCAGTAAGTATACCCGGCAACCGCATCTCTCCAACCGAAACACAAGAATCGCTTCACGGCGCATTATGAGAGCGGCGGTGGTACTTCTCCGGACGAATTATAGTTCTACCACCTACTAAATATACAATATATCATCTACATTCTATTTACCCACTCTATAGTTAATTCCTCTTTCCAATAGATAATGGATACTTTGATAGGGTCCTGTTGTATTTAACTCCACTCCTATATAATTAAGTAAATATTGTAAAAGGATGACATCACAATGCTATTTTCATTTGACGTCATCTTGGCTATGGATAATATAAATGTCATTATGGATATCTTCAAAATGACGTTCGAGTCTAGAAAACAGACCATTGTTTGTTTCTACCATGTTATTTATGTATGTTGTGTTGTGTATAAAATTATCACTTCAAAGTGCGTAAAGAGAAGAAATAGGATAATATATATATATATATAAATTTTCGTCATCATCAATCTACAACTGCCACTCTGCAAGGCTAGGGTCTCCTCACAGAATGAGAAAGATCAGGCAACAGTCTACCACGCATAGTCGATCACATGACGGAGAATTCTCAAACATGCAGGTTTCCTCACCATGTTTTCACCAATATGGAATCTTTACGTACATAAATTCGAAATATCATAAGAGCGTACGGGATTTGAACCCAGGTACCGGCGTGAGAGGCCAGAATCTTCTCACTATGCTTAGTATAAAAATACGACATGAAAAATCCTTTTTTTTAGACGACTGTGATACAAATCTAATTAAAAAAATTAAATGCATAATGTCACATTGGAATTATAATCTAGTAGCGTTAAATATATATGAAGTCTATCCATTACCTATTAATACAAATGAAATAAAAATGAGTTTTAATCATTTGAAGCGTATCGACGCCTAAAGTTTTTATATCCCATACGAATTTTGTATATACCACAGACCACTTATTAACCGGTAGCTTTAAAGCAAACTTAAAAACTAACGACAGTCTAAATGTTCTTTTTATTATTATAATAATCATCTTAATCAAATATTTTTTTTTTAGTTACCAGGAGTTTTAAATTTTTTGCCCTTTGATGTATTATTTTGTGTATGCCCACCTCAATAAAAAAAAACTAAATGTTATTTTTAACAAAAAATATTTTCCGTTAATAGAGTCTTTAAAATATTTTCCATAAAGCACGAATCGTATACAATATCAATACTTCAAGGTTGCTTTGCTTTAAATCGTTGTACGTTTCTGTGATCATATGTACTCAACTGAATAATACTATTGTAAACAATTAATAAATAAGCATCTAGTTATTTCTAGTAAAAGATTACGCAGAAGGTCGTTAGTTTAATAATGTCGGATGCAATAACAACCCCGTACGCATAATATGCTTTTACGTCATTTTATACGTACCTACAGCACAGGACACTGGATAGGTCATGTTTTACTATATCTGAACTAACAGACATTTTCATTCGACCCATATGTATCTGCTAGCTGACAACAATATCGAATTTACTACGAAGAAAAACGTTCATTTAGTTGAATAACTTTGTATTATAGCATAGAAGAAGCAAATGACCATGCAGTCCAAATAAGTGGTCACATTTGACCACAGACATCTACAATCAACAAGAATTGAAGCCCAACATGAGGTCAGCCACAGATGCATTACTGCCCTTTAGGATTAAGTTGAGAAGTCTCGTATAAGTTCTTCTCCCTTACCACATCTTCCAAAGTAGAAGTACCGGAAAACAGCAACGTTTAACTGGAAAGTTGAACCAAGAAAACTTTTACCACTTTTGTCATCTTCGACCCATTAATGCCCCACTACTGGACATAGGCTCCTTACAGAATGAGAAGGATTAGCATAGTCCATAATGCTGGCCAAGAGCGGATCGGTAGACTTCACACACCTTTAAGAATTTTACAGAAAATTCTCAGGCATGCAGGTTTCTCCATGATGTTTTCCTTCACCGTTAAAGCAAGTGATTATTAATTTCTAATAGGTAAATAACTTAAAAAATCAGAGGTGCGTACATAACTTAAAAAATCGCAAAATTCGAATTCCGGACTTCCAGTGTGAGAGGCCAGAATCTTAACTGCTAGGCTATCACTGCTTAAATGCATAACCTTTGTACCTATATCAAGGTTGACAAAAAAAAATCAAAATAAATATAAACAAGTCAAATATATCAAAGTAGTCAGTAAACAAAATACGGGATTGATTAACCCAATAGTATAATAATAGAGTGTGCTCCTACTCTACCACACTGCTCCAATGCGGATTGGTAGAAAGGGATTAGGGATTCGATTTATCGAAATACCCATTTATAAGTCTAATTCTATATATTCGTAGATACGTAACCCTTATACTAACTGGTAATATAGCTCTTAGCATGGATATGCGTTTCAGCAGAATTTGTACCAGCCTCACATGGACCTACGGAGGTAAAATGTAATCGTGCGATTAAGTTACATCATCTTTCTACTTCTATGTATGATAAACTATAATATTTTCTAGTACCTACGTGTTTACATTTTTATAAAACAATGTCAGTTGTAGCCACAACTACTATTTAATTTATCGTTACAGAATCTAGTAATTATTTACAAAAGTAATGAAACAGTAGCTATTATTACTATCCATCCATTAGGCTTTTGAGGTCTTCTGCTGGACCATAGGCCTTTCTCAATCAGCGTTACTATAAACGCTTCTGTCTTCTGAAAACGAGCGTACGTTTCTATCTTGTAAAAATGTTTATAGCCTTTCCATAGACTCTCATGTAATACTTAAAGACATTCAGTGTATATATAGATGGTAGAACTATTTCATCCGGGGAGGTACCACCGCCGTCCTTATTATGCACTGTGAATCAATCCTTATATTTTGGTTGAAGAGATGTGGTTGTCAGTTATACTTACAACGAGGCGACTATCTCAGTTTTTCAGAGAAGTAACGCATCTTATGTACGACCTTAGAAGGACGTCATGTTTAATGATAGATGTGGGTGTCCATAGGCCACAGTGACCACTTATCATCAGGTGTACTGCATTCTCGTTTGCTACTCTTCTCACATAAAAAGGCTGTATGAGTTTCACGACTAAGGAAATACTGATTTGATGCTAAGTTATGGGAGACATGTAATGTTTAGTTTGCAATGAAGCACAGTTCAACGACCCTCGTTCTTGTGATCTAAATATTATATTCGGCGCAAAGTTCGGTTGCACACCTGTAATTAGCGTACCTTGATTATGATTGGCTAAATTTTGATTAGATATTTTAAAATGAGAAAAGATGTGTATGTTAAATTCTTTATTTATAAGTACGTCAAACTATTCCAGTCAAACTGCAACGACGGAACGGTATTCTTAATAAATGTTTGTAGACGGACAGCGGAACCATAGTCAATGCATGAATGAATCAATACTCAGGCGCCCTTTTATCTATCTATTATCTATTATGCAATATAAATTAGATTTGTCCATACATGACCTGGTTTCGCACAAACCTATGGTGCTTAAGGGCTACGCTTGGAAAGGTATACAAAAGTGATGATAATGAAATATTCTGGTATCATTGAACGGGTTCGATAGAATAGGAAGATGGTCGTAGGATCTCTGACCTTTAACCGTGAATGGTCTGATAAGCATTTTACAATGAATGATCCCGGGATCGATATTCACGATAGGACTGCAATGTATTAATTAATTTATTTAATGTTTGTACTTAAGATCGTTATGAAATTCCATAACAAGACAAACTAGAAAATTTCGCAAGTCTGTTATTTACTAGTTGCCCTACTTCAACCTCTTGCGAACTCGTGGCCGCCTGGTCCCGCTCACACGTTACTTGAGCTACGATAATCTCCCTCGCTACGCTTCTAATCTTAAGAACGAAGGTATGTAAGCGGGTCTTTATAGAATGGTTGAATTAATGACGAAACTGGACAGATGAATTGCATTAGATCGCTTCCGGTGCGAGCGAGAGGGGAATATCAACAATGATGTTATTTCTGTCACACTCTACGAAACATGATACACTCAACATCGACAGGTTTGTGAATCCAATTTTAATTGGTACGCAGCGTTTTTTTTCTTAATAAAAGGTAACCATTACGTAATGTAAGCAGGAAACATGTTATCCCAGTGAAATGCTACTGTATTTTAGTTGGAAGATATTTTAAAATAAGTCAACTAAAATAAATGAATGATCGACATGCTAACATGATGCGTTAAAACTTGGTTTTCGGGACCATTAACGCAATCGACCTTAAAAAAAGGCCTCCTGCCCCTTTTCCGTTTTTTAAGTTAGAAAAGCAGCAACCAAGCGTGCAGGCCACCTAATATTAAGTACTTGTTACAGCTCATAGAACTATATGTAAAATTAAACGGGCTGAAGTCCTGCCTGAGGTTGTACGTAGATGCGTTATTATTTTTGAGGACTAATATTCGCCTCAGTTTTATGAGTACCTGATAACTACATCTCTCTAACAGAAACACGAGAGTCGCTCCACGGCGAATTGCGAGGGCGGCGGGTTCCCAAACGTCCTATAATATCATGGACGCTTATTGTTGTTTCTCAATCAATACATATCAAATAAAAAAAATCTTCCATTTTTTATGCAATATAATTAATATAAAAATTAAGACTCTATTTACATACTACACCTATGTATGAAATCCTAACAATTTAAATACCTCATTTGGCTGCAATCACCTAAACGCAATCCATACATCAAATTGCATTTGCCTGTTCTAGCGTACGTAGCGAAAAACACTAGACTATTACTACCAACTTTCAAGTAAAAATTCGGGATATATAATAAATATGTAAAGTAATTTTAATTTCATTCTAATTTTAAATTCCTGGTTAAGATTACCTAGCTATGTTTAATTAGTATTAGTTAATTCGTTTTATAACTTTATTTGTTAGCTGTTTTCTGATTAAAATACGCGCAATGGGAAAGATAACGATTTTAATAATAGTGATTCATCTTAGTATATATTTCCTAATTGTATTATTCCGACGGGAATATTATAAAATCTAGCAGAAATCAACTATTTTCGATGAGTCACAGGAGAATTTAGTATAGCACTCGTAAAATTTTTGTCATTTAGTAGTTTAGTTTGTAGAAACTATTCCTTAAAATAGATATACTATATCAGTAGTAAGTATATAGAGATTACATAGTACTACTACTAGAGCTCAGTAGTTTATCATCATTAACCCATTAATGTCCCACTGCTGGGCACGGGTTTTCTCTCAGTATGAGAAGGGTTAGGTCATAATCCACCACGCTAGTCACTCGCGGATAGCTAGACTTCACACACCTTTCAGACGTTTGTAAAGAACTTTGCCGTTAAAGCAAGTGATAATTAATTTCTAATAAGCACACAAAAATCACAGATTCGTGCGGGATTCGAACCCCGGACATCCAGCGAAAGAGGCCGGAATCTTATGCACAAATATCACTGCAATAATAGTTCAGTAGTCTATAATGATGTTGTCTTCTTCATATTTAATTAGATTACTATAAAGCTCATTATTTCTGTCTATAATTTAATGTAGGACTGTCCTACAGAGTATACACGTGTGGTAGTCGTACACAAGGTGTTGGAAGTTGAATGGAATGAATGATGCAACGGCCACACCGCTTGCACTATCACGTGCTCGAGCGACGAGGAATGTAGGCGACTGTACGCAACCGAGATGATACTTATAAATTATAATTTAATTTAATGTGGTTATGCGGCCTTAGTACATAGATATTCCAGCAAAAGGACCGGGATAACTGCACAGTTATTGCAGAACAGTATTCAATAATAAAATTGGACTATATACTGGACTAAATGAATCGCTGACGAATAAATATCATCTCATTTTAAAATTTAGTATTAAAAAAAGAGGAAATCGATATTAATTGTATTGAAGTAAATGCAATGCTATGGCCTGCGTGGGTCAAAGTATAGCGATTTCGGCCTGTATCTGGCCTATATAGTCAAGTATATAAGCAAAAGTTCCGACTTAGTCTCTAGGAAAATGAATGTGATACGTTCATGTGTACACAAAATTTCATTCTAGATTGAATTCCAATAAATGATACAGAGAAAGAAAGAAATGAATAGTGTAGTAAATAACCCCTGTATTATTATCACCATTGTATTCAAAATGCAAATGCAGAGAATATCTTAGAATATGTAGCTCACTTTCTACGCAAAATGCGCCCCGCTGTTATTTGAGTTATATTCTACGGACGTAGACAAAGACATCAACACGCACACCCAGAAAAAATTAAAAAGATATCATCTATCTGCCTGAACTCTTCGCGCTTCAAACCGGTAAGGTGACTGCGCCACGAGGAAATTGCAATATTGAAAATGCGTGATTCTAAACAACATTCGACAGACAAATTTAGTTTTAAAAAATCTGTTTTTTCCCCCTAAAGATTCCTTTGGTATTTTTAGGAAAGTAGAAAACGAGTATAAGTAGACCTTGTAGCTGGTAGGTAGGATATGGGTTCAATTCTTATTGAAATTTATTACGAATTGGAAAAATATTCCTTGGGTTGTACGATTTTTTAGTAAAAGTTTATATTATTTTATTTTATTTATTTATTTGTTTATTTTTACTACCATCGCATTCGCTAGCGACACGGACGACATAAAACGTCAGGGGCAGCCGGAGGGCGCGCATTTGCGCTCGGAACGTCACCGATTATACAGGCAGTACAGGAAGAGGTGAGCTGCTACTATTTCTGACTACCTAGTACTGCCAACGAGTGAAGTGTTGTGTATATTATTTTAGATTTTCGGAATAAACAAACAAACAGGTATGTTTAAAGTTTTTTTATACAATAATTAATCATTATGTTGCTATTCCTAATAGTAATATTTGAAAAATATTTTGTCCGTTTTGAAATGCATAATATGCACATTTATATCAACGCAGAAAGTCGGATATCAACTGGTCAACATTGAAGAACTCAATCAGAACTAATTTAGTTTAAGATAATACTTACAATATACAAAAATAAAACGTTACAATTACAATAAACTTTTTTATGAATAAATAGAAAAACAATTTAATTTAAGGAGAATGTTGTCATCCGAATTTCTCCGCGTTTATCTAAATTATCTTCTTGCAGAAACGATTAAATCACGTTTAAAATAGGTAAAGCGAATGAAAATTGAGAAGAAAGCAATGATAGAAGAAAGCAGTGATAGCCTGGTGGTTAAGATTCCGGTCTCTCACACTGGGGGTCCGGGGTTCGAATCCCGCACGCACCTCTGATTTTTCGAAGTCATGTGCGTATTAGAAACTATCACTTGCTTAAACGGTGAAGGAAAACATCGTGAGGAAACCTGCATACCTGAAAGTTCTTTGTAAAGTTCTTGAAAGTGTATGAAGTCTACCAATCCGCACTTGGCCAGCGTGGTGGACTGTGGCCTGATCCTTTTCATTCTGAGAGGAGACCCGTGCCCAGCAGTGGGGCATCAATGGGTGGATGATGAATGAAAATTGATTTATGCGTTTGGACTTTGGATGTTGTATACAGATAAACAGTCCTAACTGCAATATTCCTGTTTTTTTCCTGATTGACGTTTAAAATAGAAAGGACTGCCCGATATTACATAAATCTGTTTTTTTTTAATTAATGGATATCGTCTCCGTCGAACGAGATTTCCCTAATACACAATAAAGTGTTCCATAGCCAGGAAACG
>DWKL01004066.1:0-10913 GCA_018249415.1 Phareas burnsi
AAGTAAACAACCAAGATACAAATAAAGCGTTATTTATTTGTTTATATATTTAGTTTCCCTGTAGATGAGCAAAGGGATTCAAGCTCATACAACGAGAAAAGGATTCTTAAATTATACTTCTTTATATTGACTGCAATATTTTTTGTGTCTTATTGCTGGACACGGATCTCTCCTCACAACTGGGGGCGGCCTGGAGCATACTCCACCATGCGGTTCCAATGCGGAATGGTGGATAAACGGGTTAGTGGTCAACCTGTATCGGATGTTTGCAAATCATCCACAAGGCCAACGACAAAATGTATGTTAATGTTACCAGCCAAGGTGCAAGGCTTAAGGCTAGCCCATGATAACATCCAGAACCGATAGCTGGATGTGCCCTTCGATGCACAGAAACGCGCATGAAACTTGGTAATTAACATCCCCATCCAACTCTCGACTGCGCCCGAAGTTGGTTCACTTTGTAGATTGTTTACGATCTAGGCAAGACGGGTTATGCGCTATTTATATTAAGTGTTAATTATTTCAGTTAGGTACATAACAATAACAGAGAAATTGTTGTGATATTTTGTATATCTTTTTTCTGTTACATAATTAATTAATTCACGATTAAATTTATTCCATTTAGCAAAATGCTCCTTCAACACGTTCGATAAATTTAGGTATCTTAATGTCTATCGAATTTTATTAGACGCAATGAAACAATACCACGAAGCGATTTTGAATATGTATAACTGGTATAACGTAAGGTGGATCGATTTCGAGACCTGAATACGCATTATCTACAGACATGCTTAATCTACGATTTCCGCCTGATATCTATCGGGGTGATTGACACAATTTTAACGTAATTCTCTTTGTTATGGTCAACTCTATGTTACGTTACAGCACGTTATCGCTTTGGCCTTTTATAACCTGTAATTGGAAATTATTTTGTTCATCCTTATCTGCTTACCGTCTTACGCTTTGGAATGCAACAGATGTATAAATCCCATCGTAGATATCTTTGCTTAATTATGCGAACTGATAAATTTGCACCCATTATAATAGTACATTATTTCTATCAATGTCGTTTCGTTTCGTTTGTCGTTTTTCGTTCGTTGTGTTCTTTTAGGATTGTTCTTGATTTTGAATCTTCCTTCCTTCAAGATTTTAGGATGATTTTTTTTATTTCAATGAATAGTTTATGATATTAAAAGAAAAAACATACACCAGTTATTTATTTAACTTAATTATTTAAATCTACGCTTAAATAATCAATTATTATCTGAATGAATTCACATTGAAAAACAATTATTCGATAATATTGAAACAGGAACAATGATTTATAGCATGACTTATGTAGAAGAGATACATAGTAGGCGGATTATTGTTTATGTGGCTGCTAACAGCAAGGTACCTTATACTTTGTAGGATTACAATCAATTTTGTTTTATCTGCAATGTCGACGTCAGCTCAGCAAAGCGTGCCGAATCGCTCTCAGTTGCCTGCAGACCTGAATTTGTGCCCTTGTTGCTGGCAGCTGGTATTGCCTATACCTACTTTATCACTAAGCTTTGCCTTACCTTGCATAATCCCAATAGACTAAATAACATTACAAGTAACTGTTGGCATTACCTAAACAATTTACAAATAATTATATTACCAGTGATATCGTAGTTTCATTTATCATTTAGTAAAAGGGTTTGGAAATTTGAATCCATTACTAAATACTGGACTGGTCAATTGGGTTTGAATATATTTCGTACATGTTAATGATGTTGTTAACTATTTTAAAGTTATGCGTCGCAAATTTATTGGCGTGATGACTGAACATTATGAATGTTCATTCTATTTACGACCTTTTCTCAACGGACAAATCATCCTAAATAGGTATTATATATACCAAAATTAATGAGGTCTTAGTAATACAAATAGTAATAGTTACTTACAACAACTTAATAATAGTTGCATAGGTTTTCTCAGTCGATTATAATTTACAAAATATTTTCAAACCAAATATGTGCAAAGTTTTAGTGTCCTTTTTTTATGTTTTAGTGTCTATTTTTTATGTTTTAGTGTCTGTTTCTTATGTTTTATTGTCTGTTTTTTATGTTTTAGTGTCCGTTTTTTATGTTTTAGTGTCCATTTTTTATGTTTTAGTGTCCGTTTTTTATGTTTTAGTGTCCGTTTTTTATGTTTTAGTGTCTGTAGCTTTTAACACATTAATTTTACCTGTAACTGTGTATCAAATAAGGATCTGAATTTGGCGCACTTCTAATTGTTACATCATCATTATATTTATCAGCTTTACATGTAACTTTACGGCCGAAGACATCCTTTCGCAAATAAAGTTAACGATGAACACAAATAACATTTTGTATTTTGTTTGAGACTAACTTAGTCTTCCGAGCACGTCCGCCGCACGATATGTCAACGACTAGCGTACATACAGTACGATAGATCTTTTAGCGATGGGACGTGGTGCACACGTTGTTACATCACTGATGTAATTGCCACCTGTAATGAGAACAAAGTCAAGGTCCTGATTACTGTACGTCAAGGAGGAACTAATTCTAGTGTAACGGGCATGCAGTCCACCTGATATTGACTTGATAAACATTATACGTATGTACTTATATGTACTTACCAGGGATATTTTACAATTCCTACTCTTTCATACCCTACAACAGGGATTCTTAAACTTTTTTTACTGCGGATCCCTATAAATAATTCAAAAAAATTGCTGTCTTACTTTTACTTGCAAAATTCACATCTACCTGTTGCGCGATCTGTTTTGATTTTTATTTTGTCTGTGAAATCCTTGGGATAGGTCTTCGAATTCCTCTGGGTACGTGGACTACAGGTTGAGATACCCTGCCCTATAGCACAATGCACTACGGGCAGGAGAAAAATGTAGGAATTCTTTTTCGCATGTTTGAAAACGTGTGTGCAAGATACCTGATGCGAAGAGGTCGCTGCCTGGTGTCGGTGCCCATGGACACCCACATCTAACCTCATTCGGAACCAAAGCCCTGTTTGAGGTCGTACAGAGGTGCGTCGCTATTCCTGAGGATTAAGATGGTGGCCTCGCTGGTAAGTGTAGTCGACAACCACCCCTCCCCAACCGAAACACAAATATTGGCGGCGATGATAACTCCTCGGCCGAATTATATAGTTCTACTATCTATCAAATTATTCGAGTATCGAGGGTACCCTCTTCGCTCGAGCTTGGAAGTGAATACCCCCTGATGATTAACTAATATTTGTTCATAATAGAGTAATATTAATTTAAGTATTATATTATAATAATGTGAAAACATCAGCAACAGGGCAATCCCTACTGTACAGTGTGTGGCTCCCTCTATCTTATATGTCGTACATACACTGCTACCTCGTAGCACTGAGCTGGAATACCTCATGTGTCATTGAGTCCACCTCATAATAATAAATTAAAAAAAAGAAGGTGCTAGTCCACCTTCCTTCCTTTAAACCGAAACTGAAATAGTAGCTTTTGAAATGGCGGCCATTATCGTTAACAAGTGTAAACTGCGCGGATTCAAAAGGAATATCGAAAGTGAAGTCGTTGGTATGTTACTCACACACGCAATAAACAACATTAGCGGAGTACTGACGCTTAAGCCAGATAATAAAAATACTACCGGCTACTGAATCAATGCTGAGCGAATGAAGCAAATAAGAAATATCCGATACACGAACGGTGACGTCTAAATGAGACGGCGGAGAACGTTTATGAAAAATTGAGATACCACCGCATTTTGAATGAATAAGCGCCGCGTGATATGTAGAAGTTGAAATTTTTTTAACACTTTGACTTGAGGCAAACGCACCTATCGTGTTTTAATGTCCGGGCCACCCGTGCGGCTCGCACGAATATGTGTGCCGCCGTACTGGAACACATCTGTTGTGTTGCACGCCGCACTGGTGGAATGTTTCGAATATTAGCCGCCGCAGTCAACGTGTTAAGTTATCCTTTATCATCATCATCAATCTATTACTGTACCCTGCTAAGGCCTTCATTCATAGAATGAGAAGGTTGAAGTTATAGTTTATACACTGGCTAAGTGCAGATTAGTAGACTTCACACTTTCAAGAACTTTACAAAGAATTTCCAGATGCGTAAATTCCCTCATGATGTTTTCCTTCATAGCTCGTTTGCTACTCTTCTCGCATAAAAAATGGGTGTAGAAATTATTAATATATAAATGTGAGTGTATTCCGTACTTTATCTATTTTTTTTTTAAATACAGCAGAATTGATACCGGTTTTCAAGCAGTGGATGTGTTTGGAACAAGAATCGACATTAATATAACGTATTAGGAATAAATATTAATTAGCAATATTCATGTTAATTCGCAACTTTGTACATCCGTTTTGCTTGTAACTATTAC
Source organism: Phareas burnsi (assembly GCA_018249415.1). Classification (NCBI taxonomy): domain Eukaryota; kingdom Metazoa; phylum Arthropoda; class Insecta; order Lepidoptera; family Hesperiidae; genus Phareas; species Phareas burnsi. The sequence goes on from DWKL01004066.1 coordinate 4,389, forward strand.
CATTTTATGAATCCTAATATAAAACCATAAGTTAAAGTTCCCTGCCGCGCTGTCTTTGTGTTTTTCGGGCTTTCCTTCACCGTTAAAGCAAGTGATAATTAATTTCTAATACGCATATAACTCTGAAAAATCAGTGGTTCGTGCGGGTTCGAACCCCGGACGGACCTGTGAGAGGCAGGAATCTTAACCACTAAGTTATCACTGCTTTTAAAGATTGGTTACCCCCATTAGTTTTAGTCTTTTATTCATTTATAGATCAGCATGGCTCAGCGGTTACCTTACCGATTTGATAGGCAGTGGGTTCCAGGTTCGATTATCGGTCAGGCCAGGCTAGGCCAGCCCATCTTAACAGAGTTTAGATTTTGGTCTGGGTGTTTGTATATTCTTTGCATATTTTTCTGGCATCCACGACACAGAATCCTAATGCTGGGCTATGAGTGTAGAAAACGTTTGTTTGTTTATTTATTTTAATTTGATTGTATTTTTAAGTCTTTCTGTTATTGTCCATTTAATGCCGAATTTCTTTATTTTAAAGCTGATGGATGGATCATGCAATTAAAATTATTTAATGAAAAACAATTTAGCGAACCATATACTTATATACAAAGAATCTGTTGCCCTTTACAAATTGTATACCATATTAACCCATGGAGATCACAGTCAGCATTATCATGCACATGAAGTCACCGACTAAGGCTAGCGTTACATTACCCACCGTAATAAGATAAGATCGCTAACACGTATTGCGTAATGTACCGGCAAAGAAGAGGACCGGGCAGGTACAGCAGAATGGCACTAGCAAGCCACTTTTGCTCTTATTATCATGATGATTAGGTGCTGTATCGTAAAATTAAGACACACATAATATAACAACCTGACCGTAACGTTGTGTGATTGCCCATATAGGGGGATGACTTTTAACGTGCAATAGTCGTAATTTTTAACATTTTTAACTGTGGGTTTTTTGCCTTTACGGCCCACTTCGCACAACAGTTTTAAAACAGTGGGTTCCTGTTTCGATTCAGGCAACCATCTAAATTATGAAATGAGAGATTTCTAGTCTCAAGTGTCTATTTAATGTTTTGTTTTTATTATTTGAGCGTGTCCCTTCGTATTGCCATTCCTACGATAGAATATATATTGAGTTTATGCATAAAAATAATATACAGATATTAATTTCTAAAATGTAAAAACAAGAATTGTATATTATTACCGATAATCTACATCACAATCGACAACATAATCGAAATAATTTCAAAATTAAGATGGCACATTAATTGTATTTCATATCAAAAATAAATAGAGTAACAAAAAAAAAAACAAACAGCTATTTATAAATTTCTTATAAACTTAACTCTTCGTATCTGCACAGAATCTGTACCTGTAAAAAAAAACTTTTTCTTTAGTTCTTGAATACAAAGCCTGCCTATGAAATAACGTAGCATTGTAACAGTGAAATTATTTCTGGCACGGCAATCAACGTCTATACTTTACAGAATTATTATTATTTATTGCCTGATACAAATAATAATTTCAGCATGGCTATAAATTCCATTGCACCGATTACAAAATGCCTGTTATTACTAAAAAGCTTGGGCTATTATTAATTCGGGGAATGTGGTAGATTTTTTTCATGTTACAAGAGTAGCAAACGAGCTTAAAGGCCATCTAATGTTAAGAAGTCACTGAAGCAAGACTGAAGAAGACCTACATTTAACCTCAAACAAAACTGAAGTCATGTCTGACGTCGTACTTAGACGCGTCACTACTCCTGAGAACAAAGATGGCCTCGCTGTAAGCATATCCGGCAACCACATCTTTCCAACCGAAACATAAGAATTTCTTCACGGCGGATTATGAGGGCGATGCAGATGTATGTAGATTTTTTACGACATCATTACCATCATCGATCCATTAATCCCACGGCTGAGCATGGATTTTCATTGAGTGAGAAGTGTTTACTTTACATCGCAGGTACTCCACTTCGACGGTCAAGTGCGGATAGGACTTTACATAAGTGAAATCAATATAGAGAACATTGAGATAAATATAGTAGGCTCTCTCGCGATATATTTCTAAAACGATAATTAATTTTTAAAACTTACATCTGCACTGCACTGCAAAAGAATTGAGCTCCCTGAATTAGATCCTGAGAATTCCAGATTTCCTTTCGATACTAATCGATCGATATCAATTATCACTGCTTTTGAGGTATTTAAAAAAATACTAGGGCTACTTAGTAGTAATTATATTAATTAGTATTACTATAATATTTTTGAATTTATAGGACACGGGGTTTTCTTTATTAATGTGTGGACTAAGATGGAACGTCTCATGTAACAGATATACCGATGTCTCCACACATTCACCGCGAAGAGTTCTCACCACGAACAGTTCTACCATCATTCAAAACCAGACCAATAAACATACTCAATAATCTACAGAAATTCCGTTAAATATTCTATAGTTATATTCGACAGCCTTGATTAGCGACAGTCTTGAATACCCATTGGCACAAAAAACAGCTCATTTATTATTACATTTTCTTAAGTACATACAATCATTAATGATTCAGTACTTTTTTATTTCCATGTGGAGTTTACTTTTTGTGCGATAATTCAGGGCGAGGCAGACTCGCGGGCGTTACGGACGGAAAACGAGTTTTATAAACAATAAAGAACTCGTCTGATTGCGTGCGAGTCAACGGTTATATATAGCGATAATAACGACGTGTTAAAGAAAATACTATACCCTAAAATTTATAGATTCCTTTGATGAACTACATTAACCTCTGAAACGAAATCCGTAAAGGATAGTATTAATTTAATTGGCTGTAATCCTTTTATGTCCCCTTGCTGGGCATGTGTCTCTCGCCACAATTAGGGAGGTTTGGAGGGTACTCCACCACGCTCCAATTCGATTGGACGAGATAGAGATCATACCAGTGTCGGATATTTTTAAAGTGCCCTAAAGGCCTCCGTCAACATTTGATGACTGCTGTTCAATGATGACAACCGGAACTGACAACTTAACGTCGCCTCTTAAGCACGGAAGAACGCATGAAATTTAGCCACTAGCTGGTTCCCATTTAACTCCCGATCGCGACGTAGTTGACCTTTGTAGATTGGTTAGGATCTACACAAGCTGAGGGGTTATGTGCGTTTCGTATGAGTAAATTAAGTCGATTACGAATGGATTACTTCCACTGAAGACCAACTTGGAGCGTCACATGTAAGTACTAAACCCGTCAAATTCCTGATAGCAGCAAGCACTTTGCCATAGCAACCCAGAAACGCGTGGCGGTGATGCTATCTTAGTTCACCATGTGGGCAACATTCGTGTAATATTGGTAACTTTTATGTATACTCTTACTGGCCACTTATGTAGCGTGATATTGACGTTTATTGTAAAAATAAAAATAAAAACATTATACCAAGCGATGTAATAATCATATTTATAATCCTACTCACCTCGAAATAACATAAATCAATTCTATTCCCGTCGCATGATTATTTTTTAACATAATCGCTATTTGTTCGCCTTCGGTCAAAAGAGTGGCTTACAAAGAGTCGAGCGAAGTTTGCCGCCTTGGGCGCGCATACGAACCCTCTGTGGTTATCTAAATTTATTTTCTACGCCGTGCATCACTTTAACATGTCTAAAACGAAAAAAGATAACCACAGCCTTATTAACTTCACCTTTTGTGTGACTGATGTTCGAATGTTAACCATCTAATTCTAACTATGGTGTGTTATTACTATTCAACACTTAAAACAAAGGGACTGAGTCTTTTATAATGAACAGTAGTATACAGTTCTTGTTATAACTATGCAGAGTGAAAATATATCAATATATCGCAGTTATATATTTTTTATCGCCATCATTCATCCTTTATTTCTAATACTGTGCAAGGGTATGTTCTCAGAATAAAAAATATTAAGGCTATAATAATTCTATTATATATACAAAATTTTAAATATACATCTGTATATATGTTTGTTGTTTTTGGTATTAAAATGCCTACAACGAGCCTGTAAGCCTTAAATAAAACAAAGGTGTCATTCAACTTCGATTCGAATAATAAATTGGCTAAAAAATATCACGCATGACCATTATCTATAATTATAATTTGTTTTAAATTGAAAATGATATCCAATTACTTTGTACCACTTAATGCAAGTCGAGGTAAAATAAACAAGTACAAGTTAATAGTCTTTTAACAAGCAATTCCAATATGCATTTATAAATATTTCATTAGCATACCATCAACGTGGAAATACCGCTTTTCTAGAAGGAATAACAACATCGAAATACTCCTTTATATGATAATGAATATGAGCAGCAAACGATCGGTAAATTTTCCGTGTGGCTTCTGTAATCCGTATCAGTTGTATTTTAAGTTCCTTTTTATAGTTTGACTCTACATTGCTAGCCAGGCATATAACCCATTTGATGATAAGTGGATACTGGAGCATATAGATATCTGCAACCAGCTCTCTAACAGACGACGAACATACGTGCGTTTCAGTTCCAAACATTCCAACTTAGATATTAGGGACAAACAACGACTTTATGATAAACTTCAGATAGTACTCCTACCCTATTTCAAGAAATCACAGATGCCCACAGGAGGCAGTAACTATTTATGATCAGATGAAGTGTATACACATTTCCTGCCTCCATTTCATAAGCAGGTATTTTATGGGTAGAACTATAGTCCGTCCGGGGAACTACCACAGGCGTCCTCATAATCCTCCGTGAAGCAATTCTTGTTCTTCGGTTGGAGAAGTGTGGTTGTCGGATATACTTAGAGCGAGGCGATTGTCTCAGTTCTCAAGAGTAATTATACATTTACTCACGACCACAGGTAGAGCTCTAGTCTTTTTTAAAATTACCTGAAGTTAAGTAAAGATTACTTAACTTCTGGTGATCTGCACGGTCGTTTGCTATTCTTTTCACATAAAAAACAATGAAAATATAAAAGATTGTTATTTTTTCTTTAATGGAAAAAGCTTACATACTGTTGAGAGGTCGCTATCACTATGGACCTTTGTAACTAACTACATTTAGAATAGGAGGTCTAACTGAAGTCTATCACAACAACTAAGGACTAAGGTAGAACGCTTTGGAAAAAAATCCGCTTTACCACGCGCTTCAAACTGTGACCCAAAAGAACTACACTGTTGCTATATTTTTCGCAGAAATAGGCAATGCGATGGAGCCTTTAGAACCTTGAAATCAAAGAAATTTCTAATACGCACATAACTTCACGCACGCACATAACAGGGATGCGTGCGGAATAACTGCTGTCCACATTTAAAATATTAAAAAATATAAATATATTATTGTTGTTGATAAACGGTATCGATGTCGGGTATGCGCCGCTTGTTCTATCGAATCCAAAGTAAGTAATTCTTTTAGTGGGTTAGTGTTGAATGTGGGCTTAAATAAATTCAGACAGAACGAAGCGTGACTGGTTTGAGCATTACGTAACGTGTATATGCAATTTTTTGTATGCAACATATTACTTGTTCCACGAAGCGCATTAGCTATGCACGCTGTGATTATGTTGCATGACCGATTTATAGCGCGGTTCATAGGTGATTGATCCGTCTCATGGTAGATAAGTTTACCCACTTACATCGCTGGCTGGCATTTATAGTGCGAACTTGATACACAAGGAAATAACGTCCTTTTATGTGCTCGCTGCATAGGATAATATTGAATCTGTACATATAGATAAAATTAAATTGTCCGTCTGTGACTTCTAAATAGTGGCATTGTCTAAAGAGAGATGTTTATTTGTTGGTTGAAGAGACCATGTTTTTTAATAATGGTTCCGTCGGTTTGCCGTTTCATAAACGTAAATAGGGGACTTTTGACCCCAGCACTTAGGTTTAAAATATATGTAATTTTTAAAGTTATACTTCTTTTGGCGTATTTGGGAAAACAGATCAGAACGTATTTTTAGCGTGGGACGAAGTTGTGCGCTTCGGTGTAACACATAATTTATTATTTTAATTCAACTGTTTTTATATTCAAGCTTACTTGTAATTTTTAGTTTTGTCTATTGATCAATTAAAATTAGTTGGAATGCATAAAAAAGATTAATTATTATTTATTAATTATGCCTATGAAGTATAAGTTATGTGCGTACATAAGTATTCGATTTTTTACCAGGCAATATCTAAGGATTCTGTGCAAAAGTTGCAAACTGTGCGCGGATAAATCAGGTGCTTGTGTATGACAATTTTTATTACACCTTGCGTAGGTATGGCGTCGGTCGACGCAGTCATAACCACAACAATACAATGTTACTCTCCGTAGGTACTTTGTATATTCGCGAACGTGGGTGTGTTGTTTTGTCTTTTGTTAATAGTATAAGAGATCATAAAATTATCATAACTAATATCGTAAAGGTGAGATATGCTCGAGGTTAATACGAGTTTTAATTATGTGTGTCTGTAGGCAATAGCATTACTTCCTATCTTTGATTATACACTTAAATAGGTGGTAGAACAATCG
>DWKL01004067.1:0-10912 GCA_018249415.1 Phareas burnsi
CGGCCCATGCAACTGGATCGAAATATAGGCAATTCAAAAACCGCAAATCGTGAGTACTCGTTACATAATATAAAAATGTTCTCTATAGTGTTCTCAAAGGTATTAAATCCTTCGATTTCCAACAGTGTGTCAGGAGTGGATTGAAGATGATTATTAGCCGTTAGAACAAAGATGTTAGATTTGATCTTTCGGTAGGCGGTAGAACTATAGTTCGCCCGGGGAAGTACCACCGCCGCTCTCATATTCCGGCGTGAAGCAGCTTTTGTGTTTCGGTTGGAGAGGTGAGGTTGCACACTAATAGCGAGGCGACCATCTTGTCTTTAAGAGTAGTGACGCATCTACGTACGACTTCAGATAAAACTTCGGCTTTGTTTGAAGTTAGATGTGGGTGTCCATGGCCTGCAGTAACCACTTAACATCAGATAGCCTGCACGCTCGTTTGCTACTCTTCAAATGTAATTTTTTTTTTAATGTTTGTAGTGTAACAAACGAGCGTGTATGCTACCTGGTGTTAAGTAGTCACTGTAGACCATGGACACCCACACTCAAACAAAACTGAAGTTCTATCTGAATTCGTATGTAGATGCGTCATTACTCCTGAGCACTAAGATGGTAATATAATTGAAATCATTAAAATTTCAACTTCCGAGTGAGTTTAGCTGTATATATAAATGCCAGTTAGGTAAATACAGTTGCAAACATACTTATAAGTTGCATATTCCATTGACAAATAAAAGTTATTGTAATAAAACTGTTTATGTCTTGGTATAAATTGAAGTCAAATCTAAAAATGGCTCCTAGTCCATTTTCACTGGAATATAAGAATCCTTTGCCTGCGCTGTGAAGTTCAAAATAAATCCCCTTCTCCTTCATATTTGCGGAATCGCTTTTCCCATACACGTCCGTCAAATGTACCCTGCAGATCTCACTTTAAATCCCTCCTTAAAGATCCCCTCCACAAAACCGCATTTTACTCGCTCCTTTTCTATTTCATGCGGTCAAATTTGCTATTACCTGATATTTTTATATATATTGGTGTCGGATAATTCCATTTTTTTTCTTTACGTTGGAAAATAGCAAACGAGCGCGCAGGCCACCTGATGTTACGTCACTGCAGCCCGTGGACAACCACATCTAACTTCAAACAAAACTAAAGTTATATCTGAGGTCGTACGTAGATGCGGCACTGCTCCTGAGGACTAAGATGGTCGCATCGCTGTGTGTCCAGCACCTCTACAAACGAAACGCAGAAACTGTTTCACGGTGGATTACCCGGGTGGCGATGGTAACTATCGTTCTACCACCTTCGAACTTTTCATTGTGTAATGTTATTATAAGTAAGGTATGTTATCGGAGGAAGGGTCTTTTTCCATCTAGTTATTATTAGCCATATTTAATAGGTACAGTGGGCGTTCTAACTCGGAATCGTTGGTTTAATATGAACATTTAAATTACTGAATATGTTTCTCGATAATAGATCTTAATATATTACGAATAGTATTACAAAATATTCTCTGAACAGAATTGTAAAGACACGGGATGGTTATTAGACGTGTTAACTGCTTAGCGACCACAAGTCAAGTGAAGCTCGCTGGATCGGTTGCTGTGTCATACTCTATCACTGGTGTGGCTCTATTGTCCCCATTCATCTAATCGCTAAATAGGGATAGCATTGCTATTATTCTGACATAGTTATATATTATAGTTCCGTTATATACCATTAATATTTTACTTATTAGTAAATTATAAAAAAAAAAATCATGACGCATTTTGCGCCTCCAGCGCCCGTTATAACATTCCGGCCTCTCACGCTGGGTGTCCGTTGTTCGAAACCAGCAGGCACCTCTAATTTTATTGAAGTTATGTGCACATTAGAAATTAATTATCCTTTAACGGTGAAGGAAAACATCGTAAGGAAACCTACACTTCTGAAAGTCCCTTGTAATGTTCTCGAAAGTGTGTGAACTCTATCAATCCGCACTTAGCCAGAGTCGTAGACTATGGCCTAATCATTCTCATTCTGAGAAGAAACCAGTGCTTAGCAATGGACCATTAATGGGTTGATGATGATGAATAAAGAGAAAAGTCGATCCAGAATAGTTTTTTAAACTCCCCCGCGGACCCCCAGAACCTGTGTGCAAATAAAACAAGGAGGCTCCACCGCGGCTTAATGAAGAACTAATTAAAAGTTAGTTGAATATTATTCCGTCGGACCAAACTCGAAAGTTCCAACGTAATTTGTTAATTATAAAAGAGCGGTTTTTTCTAAAGTTTCACCCAAGTGAATTGTTACTTGTTTCCTTTTACACCTTTACTGGACGCTGAATCTTTCATGTAACACGCGCACTAGAAGTAGTGTAAACTGATGTTAATTAAGCAATGTTAATTAATTTAACACATTGACTGCAGCGCTAACATTGGAAATATCCGTGCGGCACGTAACGCTACAGGCGTGTTCCAACACGGCGGCACACACCGTATGCATGCGAGCCGCACGGGTGGCGCGGACAGTTAAACCTGACAGGTGCGTTTGCCGCAGTCAATGTGTTAAAGACCGATATTAAATTCCGTTTTCCTCACTCTTTTCTGACAAAGATGTATATAGAAAAACCCAGACCCGGAATAGAAATCTAAATTAATTATTTCGATGCCTGCCTGGCCGGGGATCGAAACCGGGGTCCTCCTTGAGTCACATCGGAGTTATTATTGATTTGACTGGGCACTATTGAGTGACATATGAACCGTTCTAACCAGTCCTTAGGGGTAATAACGCTTGTGGCCGACCTTAGGAAGGGCTTTGGTGTTGATTACAGATGGCCGTGGGCAGCAGTGACCACTTACCATTAGGTGGACTGCTTGTTCAATTGCTACTTCCATGGTGGAAAAACATTAAATTAATTATAAAGATCGGATTAGTTTACCAAGTGACGTTTGACCTTCAATTATAAATAATCTCGTTTTCATATTTTATGCTGTGCAGTCATCATCATCATCAACCTATTAATGGCTCACTGCTGGGCACGGACCTCTTCTCAGAGTGGACTATAAGCCAAATTTTTCGGGTTGGTTTATAGTCCACGCTGGCTAATTACGGATTGTTAGACTTTCGAGAACTTCACACACCTTCGAGAACTTTACAAATTATCAGACGTGTAGGATTCCTCACGATGTTATCATCTGTGAAAATGGAAATTAATTTCTAATACGCACATAATTTCTAAAAATCATAGAAGCGTGCGGGATTTAAACCTCGGACTCCTAGTGTGGGAAGCCGGAATTTTAAACACTCGACTATCACTACTCCCACTTGCTATGCAGTATATATTATTTTTATTCGCTGTCACAATTTTTAAAGTATTGTGATCCGCCTCAGGCGCCATCTATCTGTATATTTTAACGTCAACTTTCAAATCACAGGAAGACAACTTTCAATACTATTATTAGAATAGGGGATTAGAATGAACGATACCAAAGTATGTTTATATGGGAAGGAATGGGTCTAGAATGAGGTATTTACCTAATTTCCGATCAAAGCTCCGATTGGTAAGATGAGCTTATTACGACCTCAGCTTACTGGCCTATTACATACAATACAATACAATACAAATATTGTTTATTGTGCATCATAAGAAATAAAACATGCATTATAGATACATACACAAAACAGTGGCGGCCAAAGGGCGGTCCTATCGCTAGGGTAGCGATTTCTTCCAGACAACCGTTGGGTACAAAACATGGTAGAAGAGAAGAGGAGAAAAAGGTAGGGGTACATATTTCAAGAACGTAACAGCGCTACTTTGCTGTAAGATGGCAATCTGTGGCTGGACCATCGCTGTCGAGCGACGACAAGTTTTACCACGTTTTAATTCCTAATATACTATCGTAGCATAACATTTATTACCCAAGCCATTAGCAATTAGCAATAATGATTAAAAAAGGTTAAATGGACGAAATTACGTTGTTATCTATTCACGTAAAACCATTACCGTTCTTGGGCATAATTAAACAGATGTTCGGGAAAGAATAACACTGGCTGGTTCATTTGGGTCCTCATAAAATTCTGGACACGCATCCCATAATGTGGCGGGAGATGTTTGAGGAATGGTACAAGAGACAGAATTGTTAGGGGCGATTCGTATTTGCACTTTTATTTATTTTGTTTCTATTTAAGTCTTGACGTTAAGTTGCCATTGTATTTCATTGTAACTTACTTCAAATTGGACACGATTGCTTACTAAAACTAATAACATAATGTAATAATCTCTATGAAATTCTGAAAGTTGTGCTATCAATATCCATTTGGCCAGTGTAGTAGACTATGGCCTGAACTTTAGAATAAAGTACATAGTAGAGTTTAGACCCTAAACCTCCCTTATTTTGAGACTTTGTCTAGCAATGGGTCAATAAAGAGGGGATGATAATATATAAGTAGTAAGCAGTGAGGAAATTATTGATATAGGCTAAAAAGACAAGAAACTCTATATTCCAATATTACTAACGCTTTCCACGCTGATAGCTGATACAAGCAGTGGTAGTGTAGTGGTAAAATCTCAGTTGACTTCACACTAGGATTCTTCATGTCATGGATATCATAGACATACAGACACAACAAAAAGTTAAATGTATCTAGAAGTATATCTAGCCGGAAATCAAATGAGAACTGTGCGTGGTAGTATGGTATGGTGACCGCTGCTTCAAGTGGTTCGTCAAAAAACTGACGTATGTTAATTGATTCTCTAACATTGAAAAAAATGGTTGATGGTAATTAAATCTATAAATCTTAATTACAGTCTACCAAGTTTTAAAATGCCTGTTATTAACTAAGAAATAACGCTTTCTAAACTCATAACCCAACATTAGGATTCCCTGTGCTATGGGTGCCATGGATACATACAAATACGAAAACACGTAGACCCAGAACAGAAATCTAAATTAATCATTTAGATGCCCGCTCGGGCGGGAATCCAACCTGAAACCTTCTGAGTGACAGACTAGTATGGTTACCACTCCGCAACGCGGGTGGTAACTAAAAAAAAATCAGCAAAATAAAAAAAAAACGCTTATAACTTGCACCACACCCAAAAAGCCTAGGTCCGAATCGCGCAATTTGCAGGACCTCCCTTTTATTACTGCGCTACGGGAAAATACTAATCGTTAACACATCTTTTTCACCTGTGCAATAGTAGAAATGGACATTATACCTACTGTACATATAAGTATAGACAAATAACCGCACATATTAACAACACATCTCATGATAATCGCTTGCGTATTCCCCGCTAGCTAGCAGTGGCTCTACACGCAAGGTAAATTTGTTTTATACGAGCTTCAGTTTAAAGTGAGATATGTATGTAACATCCTAAAATGTTTATTTTTTTTATGTTTGAAAAGTAGCAAACTGACTAGCAGGCTACCTTATGGCAAGTGGTCACTGCAGCCAAGCTAACCGAGATGTAACACATCTAACCTCAAACAAAACTGTTCTATCTGAGGTCGTATATAGATGCGCCACTACTTCTGACGACTGAGATGACCACCTCAGTGGTGTGTCCGGCAACCGCACCGCTCTAACCGAAACACGAAAATTGCTTCACGGCGGATTGTAAAGCGGCGGTGGTACTTCCCCGGACTAACTATAGTTCTACCACCTTTCAAATTTTTAATTAATTTGTTAAACTTTACAATGAGCGAACTTAATACCTAGTGGCATACCTTACCAATTAGGACATGGGTTTCATATAAAAATGAAAAGTAATAGGTCATAATCTATTATTTTGAAGGAACCATAGCTCGTCCGAGGAAGTGCCACGCCCGCTCTCATAATGCGCTGTGAAGCAGTTTTCGTGTTTCGATTGGAGAGGTGGGGCTGCCGGACACACACAGAGGCAATCATCTCAGTCCTCAGGAGTAGTGACGCTTACATACGACCTTTGCCATGACCATTTAACACCTACCACATTGGACGCCCACATCTAACCTCAAACAAAACTAAAACTTTAGTTTTGTTTGAGGTTAGATGTGAGTGTCCATGGGCTGCATAACATCATAACATCAGGTGGCCTGCGCGCTCGTTTGCTGCTATTCAAACATAAATAAAAAACACTGGCCACGTGTGGATTCATAGACTTCTCACATCTTCGAGAACTTTCCAAGGAACTGTCAGAACTTTCAGTTTCCACACAATGTTTTCCTTCGTCGTTAAATCAAGTAAGGTTGGATTTGGAAACCCTGTAACCACTACCGCCAATGTTGGTATATTGTAACCAGTCTTTTCTACTTACATTTGATTGCCATAGCGAACTATATGATGCATTTGAGGTTCAGGCCCTTGATTATAAGGTTGGACTTGTAAAGTTGGATTTGAAAACCTTGTAGCCACTACCGCCAGTGTTGGTTTATTGTAACCAATCTTTTCTATTTACATTTGATTGCCAAAGCGAACCATATGATCCATTTGGGGTTTAGGGTCCTGATTATAAGGTTGGACTTGGTATGACTCTAGAGACTTGAGTAAATTGAGCGATTAGAGTGGGAGTTACGGTCGAGTTTTGCGACTTCAACAGAACGACACGACACGACGGTTTTGTGGTCACAAGATGTCGTTCATGGTGAAACGAAGCGGAGGACTAGAGGCTACTTGCCCCGGGAACCCTTACCACGTTATATATAGAGACCAGTTATTGAAGTAATTTTTTGAAAAACATTATTAACTGCAACTCTTTTTATGTCCTCCTTAAAACGGAGGAGACCAGGAGCATACTCCACCTCGCTACTCTGATGCGGATTAGTGGAAAAACGAGTCAGTTGCTAATACTTGACGGATGTTTCAAAGCCGCTCACAAGGCCTCTGAAAAGATTTAACAACTGCTATCCAGTGACAAAAATCAGGACCGACAGTTTAACGTCTCCTCCGAAGAACGGAAGCGCCCATGAAATTTTTGACAATAGCGGTCACCCATCCGACGCCTGACCGCATTCGACGTGGCTTAATTTTGATCGGTTACGGTCCAAGCAAGCTATGGGGCTAAGCACACTACGCCGCACCAGTCTGTAACTTTCACACACACATAAACACATCTACATTTAAGAACTACCATCACGTGATTACTCAAAAACAAACATTTCCAATGTAAATAAGAGGGTTACGGGTTTGTTACTCGAATTCTTAAAAGCTTTTCACTTAAATACTTATTAGTTAAACAAAATCTGAAGCTGAACCGAATGTAAATAAACTAAAACGAAACACGGTTACGGTTACGGTATTGACAATTTCTCCCGGCACCGCTCGCGTTTTCCCGGATTTTCGTTTTTACACCGGTACCCTGTACATTTTATGTAAAAATGTTACACTGTAAAGTCTGTAAACCTTTGCGCGAAAGTTTACAGACTTTACAGTGTAACATAGTGAAATCAGTTTAGCAGTTTCCAGGATTAATTGTTACAGATCAACAGACAATACAATACGGGATTTTATGGTTCTGTAACGTGAAAATAAATATCATCATCATCAACCCATAATTGTCCTACGGCACGGGTTTACACGGTCTACTTCACTGGCCAAGTGCGGATTGATAAACTTTACACGCCTTTGAAAACTTCACGGAGAACTTTTAGGCGTGTAGGTCTTCTTATGATAGTTTCTTTTAGCGGTAAGGCAAGTGATAATTAATTTCTAATATGCACTTGTGGTAGCCTAGTGGTTATGATTCCGGTCTCTCACACTGGGGGTCCGGGGTTCGAATCCCGCACTCTGCACGCCGCTCTGATTTTTCAAACTCAAGTGCGTATTTGAAACTAATTATCACGTGCTTAAACGGTGAAGGAAAACATGGTGAGGAAACCTGCATACCTAAAAGTTCTTTGTAAAGTTCTTGAAAGTGTGTTAAGTCTACCAATCTGCACTTGGCCAGCGTGGTGGACCATGGCTTGAACCTTCTCATTCTGAAAGGAGACCCGTGCCCAGCAGTGGAAAATCAATGGGTTGATGATGATACACATAACTTCGAGAAAATTGTGCTTGCGGAATTCGAATCCCAGCTACCCAATCTTTCCAAAAGACCGAAATCTTACCACTGAGCTATCGTTACTGTGAAAAAAATATATAAACGTAAAACGGGTAAGGGTTGTTACCCTAGTCATCATTGGCCATAGTTATTTAAGTCTAATGGTCGTTCTAAGCGGAAAATGTTGGTAATTATGAATATAGTGGTTTTTTAGTCACTCAACATATTTCAGGATAATTAATTACTTGGAAAGCATCATGAAATTACTGAGCAGAAGTGAAAAACCATGCTGCCGTTTCCAGACGAGTTAACTGCTGGCGGACACGAATAAAGTGAACCTCACATTTTACATCAAACGTACTGCCCTTGCATAACCACACCGTACGGCACTGTATACCACGGAAAGGGGACAAGGGTGGGGATTTCTCGGCTTTTAAGAGTTTCTAATATTTACACATCTGAACCACTAGGCCACCACTGCTACAAATCTTTTCGCGAAATTGCATATCGGTTCAATAATTACCAAGATTAATCCATACAGACAGACAGACAGACAACAAATAGAAAGACGGAATTTTATATTTTCGTATTGTATTTTTTGTTCTAATGTGAAACAGTTGCAATGAGCAGTTTCGCCGTGACTACGACCCATGCCACTGGGTCGAAATATAGGCAATTAAAAAACCGCACATCGTAAGTACCCGTTACGTAACGTACGGTATACGTGATAGGTGGTAAAACAATTGTTCGTCTGGGGAAGTACCACCGTCGCCGTCATAATCCGTCGCAAAGCAGTTGTTGTTTCGGTTGGAGAGGCGCGGTTGCCAGGCACATATAGCGAGGCGACCATCACAGTCCTCAGGAGTAGTGACGCATCCATATACAACCTCAGACGGAACTTCGGTTTTGTTTGAGGTTGCATGTGGGTGTCCATGGGTTGCGGTGACCACTTAACATCAGGTGGCCTGCATGCTCGTTTGCTACTTTACAAACATAAAAAATAAGTAATTAAAATAATTTCCGCGATGATATTAGCTTAGGATCTTAGCGACGAGTGTGCAGTTCACTTGATAGTAAGTGGTCACAATATCACACAATACAACAATATTAGTTAAAATGTTATATCATAGCTCGAAAACATGAGCAGTGGGGCCATATTCACTATTTAGTGGACGTAAAGCTTGGTCGATCGGTCACAACGTAAGGTCTCTGGAGCGCCACTACGTGGCACTGGTGTCCCATTTCTTCTAGTTATTTGAGGTTACTATTATTCAAATAAATATATTTGATGATGGTAGAATTTTTTTACATGCCATGGAAGCAGCAAAAGCGTGGGCGGAAGTGGACACTGCTGCCCATGGACACTTGTTACCGATCTCAAAAAGGATGACAGTCTTGTCTGATGTCGATTACAGCCGTGCTAGTGCTTCTGAGGACTAACCTGTGATGGTTAATCTTAATGCTTTTTATCTTAGAACTGTGGCAAACAAGCGTGCAGGACACGGGTCTCCTCTCCGAATGAGAAACGTTTGGCCATTGTCCACTATGCTCGCCAAGTGCGGATTGGTAGACTTTACACACCTTTGACAACTTTACAAAGAACTCTCAGATGTGTAGGTTTCCTCAAGATGTTTTCCTTCACCGTTAAAGCAAGTGATAATTGATTTCTAAACACTTAACATCAAAAAATTGGTGCGTGCGAGATTTAAACCCTGGACACCCAGGGTGAGAGGCCGGAATCTTGACCACTAGGCTATCACTCCTTGATGCTAAATGTGTTGATAATAAGCAGGCTACCTGATGACAAGATCATGGATCCCAACATATAACCTCAAACAAGACAGTGATTGGTTGAAACTCGTAGGTACAAAATAGCTTACTTGCAAAAACACGACTTTACAAAATACTTTTACACACAGACAGACACTTAAAATTCTTTTATGTATACAGATATATTAATTAGCGAGACCGTCTGTTGCGAAGCGTAACGGTGTTGCATGTTTCGTTTTTGAGTGATATTCGTGGTACGCGAAAATAAATTTAATCCTAAATAAGGACCACAGTGATAGGTAGATAGATGTGGGGGTCGTAGTTTTGCGGTGTTGGTTTTGAGTTTTGAGGTCCAGTTTAATTCGATATATGACGGCAAAACTTGTATGTCCCTTTGTTGGGCTCGGGTCTCTTCCTACAACTAGAGGAGAACTGGGACTCAGTCCACCACCACGCTCCAATGCAAATTAGTAGAGATACGTGTGAGTGGTTAAACCTTGTTGATTGTTTTACTACTCACAAGGACTCCGACAGCGTTTAGTTGTCCTTTTTAAGTCCCACTACTAGCCATAGGTATCACAACTGGAGAACGCCTGGAGCATATTTCACCATGCTGCTCCATTGTAGGTTGGTTAAGATACGGGTTAGTGGCCAATATGCATCGGATGTTCTTAATTATCGCAAGGCTTGATAACAACCGGGACCAACAGCATTCCCTTTGAAGAACGAAAGCACGCTTATTTTTGCCACTTCCGTTGATTTATATGCATTATAATTAAAAATGCGTAAATAGCTATTTGTTTATTAACTTTTTATCTCTAAGCCAATGACTCACGCACCTACCTCACGATTAGGTGCACTAATGATCTGAAAAGAGTAGCGACCAATCGCTGGATACAGAGGGCGTGGTAACGATTTGAGAAGTGTCAACTAGAAGAACCTTATATCCAGCAGTACGATTGCAAAGGTTGATAAATGGATGGGAGAATTAGTCTTTATATCACCAAGCTGATTTACCAAACCAAACAGATTCTGATGCGTGACAACAAATTTGTTTGGGGCTTTTTTATGTTTGTAAAGTAGCAAACGAGCATGCAGGCCACCTGATGTTTAGTGGTCACCACAGCCCATGGACACCC
>DWKL01004068.1:0-10912 GCA_018249415.1 Phareas burnsi
CCTCCCCTCCACCCGATAAGGTGGACTGATGACATGAAGAACACAGCGGTAACCGTTGGATTCAGATATCACAGGGCCGGTTGGAGTGGCGCCGATTAGGGCAAGCCCATGTCCAGCAGGAGACTTTAAAGGCTGATGGATGGATGATTAATAAAATTAAGGATCACCACGCAATTACAATTACACTACGGTGTAAGAAGCAGTTCCAGGTCCGCCCGTTAATTGTACCCATTTGTTTCCATTTTTAAGAGCGGGTGTCATTTTGGAATGTCGGGACAACAAGTTACATGATTCCCCACTGTGGGTACCACGGTGTGCCCATGACAAAGGCGAGTTCACAAGTATTCCAACCAAAAACAGAAATCTAAATTCATGTATTGATTATCCAATTTTTTTTAAGTTTGAAGAGTAGCAATTGAGCGCTACGCCATGTGATATTAAGTTGTACCTGCAGCCCATGGACACCCAAATCTATCCTAATATAAAACTGAAGTTCTATCCGAGGTCATACGTAGATGCGACACTACTGCAGAGGACAAAGACGATCACATCGCTGTAAGTGTGTCATACAACCGCACCTCTTCAACCGAAACGCAAGTATTCATCCACGACAACCGATCCAGACGAACAAGAGTTCTATACCTAACCTAAAATTATATCTTATCATTAAATTTTATTAGTTATTTGGTTCCAATTTACAAACTATGGCTTTCGTGAAATATCTTAACCGTCCAACGGCATACGTTGGACAGTTTTAACACACACAATATTGCAAAGAAACAATTAAATCGTTCGTATGATCTCCGCCTTACCAACCGAAACACTGGCGTTACTATGTCGTTAGTATGTCTTAAACCCTTTTGCATCATAATACCCACTTTACAATACATACGCACACTACACAAACTTAGCTAACCCTCCCCATCCGTCAAACAATACCGGTGTCATTGTTGTCCCTTTAACGTACCTTCCAATGACACGACACTTCACTTCCCTTCCCTTTTGGAACCCGGCCCGCTAAATGTGAAGGATGTTTAAACACGGGTTTGACCGCGAGATGGCGGCGTTGGACGAGTGCTATTAAATTTAGTTTTGTGACAGTCAAATGTAGCGATAGCCTAGTTGTTGAGTTTCCGGCCTCTCACACTCGGTGTCTGGGGTTCGAATCCTGCACGCAACTTTTTTTTATTTTTCTAAAATGTAGGCCTGTTAGAAATTAATTATTACTTGCTTTAAAGGTGAAGAAAGACTTTGTGACGAAACCTACATATCTGAGAGTTTTCTGTAAAGTTCTCGAAGGTCTGTGAAGTATACCAATCCGCATTTGGCCAGCATGGTAGCCTATGACTAACCTAACCTAACCCTGCTCAGTCTGGGAGGAGACTGTACCCAGCCGTGGGGTATTTATTGGTTGACGATGATGATAAATAACCAATTTATTGTACCCAGTGGTTTTTTGAGAAGATATTTTCGGAGTAAAAAATAAGTTTTGTAATGTTCTCTCTTCCTTTCAGTGAAATTATTCTGTTCCATTTAATAATAACTTAATCTCTTCGCGAAATAATATTAGACATATGTTCATTGCAGCATGTCTTTTAAAGTGAATTTATCTTCATACCAACTAATTCCCGCGACTTCGTTCGGGTAAAAAAGAACTATTGGTCACACCGCCCGCCCGCATCCGCGTGTTCAGTGTCATTTTGCATACTTATTTTGCCAAATTTTTGTTTTTGTGTTAATTGCTCCACTTATATGAATCGTAATTTAAATGTAGTCTTAAACTTTTCATAATTAATATCTTATCTAATTCAAAAATGTTTTTAACATCCGTTAGTACTTCAAGAGATTTTTTATTTTTTATTGATTTGAGTCGCTTTATGTCTATTTATAACACATTTGATAGGTTTTGTTTCGCTGTTTATGTTTTTATTTTTATTCGCTCAAGACTACAATAGGGGACGTTATGTTGCGATTTGATACAGCAACGCGTCTCCTTGTAATCCTATAAATATGTCAATATGTCACAAAATGTATTCTATATGTCGACACACAACCGACATGTAAGACCAATCGTGTTTCCTACAGAAAATTGGATATACCCCGTAACTGTAGTTGGAGGACCATAATGGTGCGACCAGGAAGAACGGGGGGCGGGGGGTCTAGTTCAAGAATGGGGGGCGGGGGGTCTAGTTCAAGAGATTAGCGCGTTTACACAAACTTTTTAACATTATTATATTAGTATAGATTAAATAAAAATAATGTCGCCTATCGTTTACCCGATCTCAGTGAAACTTCATTTGACTTATACAATATCTCTTATCTATAAAACACGCGAATTTAAACTCTATCGGTATATTGACAAGGGTTTGTCGAGCTGTGCTCTGTGTTGGTGTTCAGAGTGATGGCATTCGGAGTTCCGTTGACAAATGAAGTCTCGTGAGAGTCGTTGACAGTCACTGAAAAATTATACCTGCTTTCTTAGATTACTTAATTTAAAACAGGAGTTTTGGTTTAGGTTTAAGTGATACTCCAAACATAGACTTTATCTTTTCACGTTGACTACGGCGGCTAATATTCGAAACAATCCACCCGTGCGGCGCGCAAATAACAGGTGTGTTCCAGTACGGCGTCACACACTGTATGCGTGCGAGCAGCACGGGTGGCGCGGACAGTAATACAAGACAGGTGTGTTTGCCGCAGTTAATCTGTTAAAGAGCATCGAGGGTACAGGCCACCTGATGTTAATCTCTACACTATATGGACACCTACAACTAACCTTAAACCGGACAGAGGTCTTCGAGCTCAGTCATTTTTAAATACGATTTGTGATCGACAAAAATGTGTATTTTTTGTTATTTTTCTCGTTTTTTGTTTATGTGTTTGGAGAGTAGCAAACGAGCGTGCAGGCCACCTGATGTTAACACGTTGACTGCGGCGGCTAATATTCAAAACAATCCACCCGTGCGGCGCGCAACACAACAGGTGTGTTTCAGTACGGCGTCACACTCCGTATGCGTGCGAGCCGCATGGGTGGCTAGGACAGTAAAACACGACGAGTGCGTTTGCCACAGTCAAAATGTTAAGTGGTCACTGCAACCCATGAACACCTACATTTAACCTCAAATAAACTGAAGTTCTGGCTGAAGTCGTACATAGGTGCGTCACTACTCCTGAGGACTATGATAATCGCCTCGCTTTTAAGCATGTCCAACAACCGCACCTCTCCAGCCACAACACAAGGATGCTTTCATGGCGGATTGTGAAGGTGGCGACGGTACATCCCCGCTCCAACTATAGTTCTACCACGTCAATGAATGGTGGTAGAATGCCTCGTGTGCCAATCACAGCGGCTCCGTCAGTAACGCTCCTGTACTCTGGTTTGATGTGTGTAATGTGAGGTTAAATAGCATACTAACATGAGGCGATCGAATTTAGTTCTCATCGGCATCTTGGCAAGGACATGTGATCGACCGGCTGAGATGTTGATATAGGACATATTTGAAATCGTTTTATCATTTTTTTATGAGTTTTAAAGCTCTTCAAGAAAACGTATTAAATGAGTAAATAATTCATGTAAACAAATCTGATCTGAGTTGTCACATCATATCACATTAATGTTATTTAAAAAAAAATTGAACCAAAAATTTATAAGAAAAAGTTTACACAACATGAACTTGATTCAATATAGCGTAATCTACATCAGAAAACTAAAATGCAATCGGTGGCCCGTCGCCACGACGTTACATATATAAAGATATCGAAATATCGAATTCAGTATCGAAAATGTCGCAATAATCGTCTCAATAGTTACAAAAATACGCATACATTTTTAGTGTAATATATCCAATTCGTAAGCGCAGGTGTCACATTTTATTTATAACAAAACTGAAAGAAAATCAGTATTCCGCACAAATACACATTTTTGCCGATCACAAATCGCGTTTAAAGACAACTGAGCTTGTTGACTAATTTGAAAACATTAATAATACCAATATAAACAAATCGTTCTGCTTAAGCCCACGGAAACTTTTATCTCGTACCAAAATAGAATTTTGACATGATTTATCCGTCCATTTGTTTATTTTGCAAAGGGATTACCTGGATTTTATTTATATCATTCAATGTTCATTGTCCGTAGTCGAATTAAATCAAAATATTTTTAATCAATAAGATTGTTTACAGAATTCTTTTCGAACATCAACAAACTACCACCGCTTCGCAAGGTGCTTCGTTTATGGAGAAGCAGCAGCGTAAGAAATTTCATAACACACATCTTGTATATGAAAAATTACCATTTATAAATAATGCAAGTGGAGCTAATGCCTTTTCAGACCACACCGTTGAGAACTTCCCAGATAACTCTGAGGCATGTCGGTTACGAGCAGTGATAGCCTAGTGGTTAAGATTCCGGCCTCTTACACAGGGGGTCCGAGGCTTACTTTAACGGTGAATGAAAACACCGTGGGGAAACCTGCACGCCTGAGAGTGTTCTTAAAGGTGTGTGAAGTCTACCAATCCGCACTTGGACTACCAATCAGCGTGGTGGACTACGGCCTAACCCTCATTCTCTGAGGAGACCAGTGCCCAGCAGTGGGACCTTAATCGGTTGATGATGATGATTTTAATGTTATTTCTGTATAAGGTTCACGCTTTCTCACTCATAGCCCATTACTGGGATTCCCTGTGCCGTGGGTGCTACAGAAACATACAGATGAGTACACAAACGTCAACCAAGACCGGAAATGTATATTAGCATTTAGATGTCTGCCTGGCCTATAATCGAACCCGGAGCCCAATATAATTACTGCTGCACCACGTGGGCCGTACATTATTTTATACACACAACATGAGAATGCTATTAGGCATAGGAATTTGAACTTTGAACCTTCAGCGGAGGAAGACAAGACTGTTACTGTCTACAAAAAGGATAACGTTACAACAATATATTTAGAGTCACGACACTAACAAGGTAGCTACGGTCTCGAGCGATGTATTGTCCAGCGACCGGGAAATGGTAGGGACATCCTAAGCCCTTTCAACCCTCTTCAGGGTTACAGGGAAACGCTTAAAGGTACAATATAATGTCAACGCCCTCTTGTGTAGTTTAATCGCAGTTACAAACAACAATACATTCGGCTCTAACTTTCAGTCTGAGTTTGTTTGGACTTTCGTAAAAGTTATAATTGATTTAATAATCCTCTTCACGTCGAGATCCTTATTACTTAAGTTCATGATTCCCTTCTGGATGAAGATGTAGCACCTGGTCTTGTTTGGCAACATGTTTTTCATGTGAGAAGAGAAGTAAACGAGCGTGCGTGTTAGGGATCTGATGTTAAGTGGTCACATCTACCCATGGGCACCCACATCTAGCGTCAAACAAGACTAGCCCTATCTGAGATCATATGTAGAAGGGACTGCCCATGAGGACCAAGATGGTCGCCGTCGTAACTATACCTGACAACCGCACCTCTCCAAGCGAAACACAAGAATTGCTTCTCGTGGATTGTGAGGGCGGCTACGATGGCGGCGACCTCTTGGTCGTTTGCCATCTATCTTCCCATAATTATCTATTCAAGGTTGTAACACAGTTTTCTTAATAACAATAATAACATTACCTAATGGTAGGAATATTCGGCATAACCCCGCGGCTTGCATAGACCATAACTGATCAACGAAGTTAAGCAACGTCAGGCGCGGTCGGAAGAATGGGTGACCGCTAGTGGCTAAATTTCATGTGCGCTTCCGTACTTCAGAGGGCACGCAAAGCCGTCAGTCCCAGTTGTTATTATTGGACCGTCGTTGAACCTTGTCGGAAGCCTTGTAGGCGGTTTGAAAATATTCGACACGGGAGCCACTGACCCGTATTTCCACTAAACCGCATTGGAGAAGCGTGGTGGAGTATGCTCTAGGCCTTACCCAGTTGTAGGAAGAAACCCGTGCCTAGCAAATGGACATAAAGTGTTGGAGCCTTCCCCCCGAACTCTACCTGGTCGCACCATTATGGTCTTTCAGGTACAGTTATGGGGAATATCAAATTTCCTGTACGAAACACAATTGGTCTTACATGCCGTTTGTGTGTCGACATAAAGTAAAGTAATGAGAATCATAAGCATAATTAAAAAAAAAAAGTGTTGGAGCCAATGTTGGGAATTCGAGTTATATTATCTTATTTCATTGCATTGGTTTTTTCATTGGAGCAAACCAAGTCTCTTGATCTGTAATGTCGTTTTTAAATAGAATATGACTACGTCATTTGGCGGCGTTTGATCGATTCTCTAGACAATAAAAGTCTAAATGTTTATGGCCGGTTTGTAACAACTGCATGCTACGTCAAATACAGTGTAAAATTCAACACACATTAAACAAATAAAACTCACAAATCGCAAAATTTATATCATTTTCATCAGATTCACCTTAATCAAATTTATGAACATTAACTTAAAATATGAAATCACATCAGCCATCAACAATGAAAACGTCGCCATCTTGACTTCTTTTTTTTAATTTACGTGTTGCCGGTGCAACAATGTGAACAGTCTTAAAAATTAGATATATTATTTTAATATTACATTAACAAAACATACATATTGTATACGTATTTTTAAAATGTAACGGATGATTTTACAATTTTAAGTGTGAAAACAAATGTAGAAAACAGTACTTTTTAATAATTTTTCCTTTGTCTTTTGTCACAGAATAAAAAGGTATGAAAAATCTTTGCCAACTTAAATTCGACCCTTTTTTATTTATTTTGAAAATATTGCGCGGGGCCGCGTATATTTAGTTTTTAATAAACATGCCTTTGGCAAACAAACATTTAAAAACAAAATG
Organism: Phareas burnsi; assembly: GCA_018249415.1. Lineage (NCBI taxonomy): Eukaryota > Metazoa > Arthropoda > Insecta > Lepidoptera > Hesperiidae > Phareas > Phareas burnsi. Next base: position 6,832 of record DWKL01004068.1, read on the forward strand.
GTTAAAAAACGGTCTAACTTTATACTTGAACTGCGTCCGTGAAATTTAATTAAAAGCCGTCAAACAAACAAATATTTGAAGCTATGACTCAATCACGCTAAAAGTATTGCTAACTTCAAGTAAACGCAGCGCTAAATACTGAAATGTATTTGTGAAGTGAACGTGCTGAGTGCATTACGTAAAGTGAGTTTAAAGGTCCTTCATTCTTCATTCGTTGACGATAACATGGCTCAGCAGTTACCGTACCGGTCTGACAGGGTTCTAGGTTCGATTCCCGGCGGAGCAGACATCTAACTTTAAAAAATTATTATAAATCGGTGTTCGTCTTGACTTAAAACAACGATCATACGAGGGGGGTATGCTCATCTAATATATTCGAACAATTACTGCTAATTTTACTGCTAAATTTAATGACGAATTTAGATTTCTGTTCTGGGTCTGGGTGTTTATGTCCTCGTATTTATATGTGTCCAGGCAACCACGACACAGGGAATTCTACTCTGCGGCTATGAGTGTAGAAAGCGTTTGTTTGCTTAAATAATCCTTCGTTGACCCCGTAGGCACCATCGCTAATGCTAGCGTGGTCTGGACTAAACGGTATGATGATGGAAAGTCAGTAAGCATTCCAATTTAGTCCTCAGTTTTGACATTATATTATAATATTTCAATGAATATCGTTATATCGGACCACACACCGCAAGATGAGGTTCCATCCACATCAACTGGACCCGTGGCGGTCCTCCACGATTCTGTTTGCGCGTTCCTTTTTACCGCGTACGTGCAAGATGTGGAACGAAATTCCTCCTGAAGTATTCCCGGTGCGCTATGACATGGAGTTCTTCAAGAAAGGTGCAAAAAGAGCTCTCCTTCAAAGCCGGCGATGCATTGGTGACTCCTCTGATGTTGCAAATATCTATAGGCAACGGTAATCAATATCTGACAGGTGGCTCGTCAGCCTTAACAATAGACTTAGTTATATAAAATAAAAAATATTGTGCGTAAATGGCTAAAGTGGCTGTGGGTCAGTCACATCTGCCGCAGGGCCGATAACCGCAGAAGCAGAGGGCTCCTAGGATGGAGACCGCGTTTAGGCGGACTTAATGTAGAACGCCCCCCCTGATAGGTGGCGCGACGATCTGCGCTAGGCGGCGGAAAGTGACTGGATGCGAAGGGCCAAAGACCGGAAGGCGTGAAGATCAGTAGCGCGCTTTCAGAGAGGCGTATGTTCAGCAGACCAACACGGACTGAAGAAAGAGATAGAATGTGTAAATATTAGCAATCGCCCAGCACTTTTATTTACGTTTAAAGAGTAGCAAACGAGCGTGCATGCTACCTGATGTTAAACAATCACTGCAGCCCATGGACATCGTCATATAACTCAAACATAACTGTTCTATCTGAAGTCATATGTAGATGCGTCACTACTCCTGAGGACTATGATGATCGTCTCGCTGTAAGTGTGCCCGGCAACCGCACCTCCCCAACCGAAATACAATAACTGCTTCACGGCGGATTATGAGGACGGCGGTGGTACTTCCCCAGACGAACAATAGTTCCCCCACGTGTAAACTATTATTCTAGAGAACAAGCCCGGGCAAGGAGGGATTCCTTGAAATACGGGTAGTCCCCACCCTCTTCTCTTGATAGGTTAGACAATGATAGGTAGTCCCCTTCGTCGTTATGAACATGACACATAGTCATACCCACTACAGACATTCTGACATGAGATAGAATGACTCAATGAAGTAACTTACTTTTTTACTCCCTTCATAACGGCACGAGTTACTCCACTCCTTACTCCGAAACTCAGTTTTCATAGCGGTCCATCAAACTGCCCTCATAAAGGGAAGTGACGCATTTGTTCTTAAAGCGATTGCCGCCATCCCCTACAGCTAGGGTTGCCAATTTTTTACAAAATCCCATAATAACAAAATTGATTGCAGCCATGTAATAACTAAAGCAGTGATAGTCTAGTGGTTAAGATTCACAACCCCTGATGCTGGACATCTGGAGTTCGATTCCCACACGGTCTAATTTTTCGAAGTTGTGTGCGCATTAAAAATTAGTTATCACTTTTTTTTTATATTATGTAACGAGTACTCACGATTTGCGGTTTTTGAATTGCCTATATTTAGTTATCACTTGCTTTAAGGTTGAAAAAAATATCGTGTGAAACCCGACACGTGTGAGAGTTCTTTGTAAAGTTCTCAAAGGTGTGTGAAGTCTATCAATCCGCACTTGGCCAGCGTGGTCGATTACGGTGGATTACGGTAATGTCATAATGAGAAGGCTTACCTTCTCATTATGACATTACCCGTGTCCGGGGAAGGGTAATGGGTTGCTAATCACATTCTTAGCTCATGAGTACAAGGACCTTCTTTAGTGTGATTGAAGATGTCTTCTTATATTATAAATGCTGTAACTAGTTACAAAAACATGTAACAATTACATGTTACAGTTAGAAAAACAGTGCTGTATCTAGGTAGTTTTAATGGGAGAAAGTCTTATGGTGTCTCCTGTCAAACATTATCAAAATTGGTTCAGCGATTTACACGTGAAATAGTATCATGCTGACGGAGTTACTTTGTCATTTTTTTGTATACTGTCAGAGTTACTGATGCTATACTACCGATGAGGACTAACAAACGCTTCATGTCTCTCTCTCTTACTACACCCTTCGCACCAGAACACAGCAACGTTTAACACTGCTGTTATAAAGAAAAAATAACGCTTTACGCTTAAGAGTTTCCATACTTGCAACTCATAATCACAGCTCACACCCACAGCTCACACACAGCTCACACTCGCAGCTCACACTCGCAGCTCACAATCGCAGCTCACACTCGCAGTTCACACTCGCAGCTCACACTCGCAGCTCACACTCGCAGCTCACACTCGCAGCTCACAATCACAGCTCACACTCACAGCTCACATTCACACCCACAGCTCATACTCACAGCTCACACTCCCAGGTAATCTTTGTGTAGTACAAATATGCTGTGTTGTAGGCACTATGGAAATATAAAGACAAGAAAACAAATACCCAGACCCAGAACAGAAATCAAAATTTATCAATCAGATGCCTGCCGGGAATCGAACCCAGAACCCTCTATATTTCGGACCGGTATAATGAGCGCTGCCCCACTTGGCTCATCAAAAATAAAACCACGAAAGTAATACCTTTATTTATAATATTTGAAGGGATTAAATATTTTCGCGAGACGTGACAACCCTACAAAAGATCGAAGCACTCAATTGTCGGAAAGAATTATATGAAAGCTATTTCTACCGCAGTTGGAACAGGTGCTGCCATCTGGCGGCGTATTGATCTCCTTAAAGATGTTGCAATTTGTCATCAGTGGGGAAAGTTCCCCCGCTGGTGCCGACACCATCAAATAAATGTCACTTTCAATTCGATTTCTGTTCCCTTAGCGTGATCTGTCAAATGAAGGCACGATAGGTGTCGAGAAACGATGATCAAATTCAGTAAATCACTTGCAATGAAAAAACTGTTTTGGTAATGATGGGATTCCAAAAACACAATTGAATTGGTCGCAGATCTTTGTTGCAATAATTCGACTTTTTTTCTATAATACTAAAAACGTGGTATACAAGCATACAATCCACATTTTTAATGTGAAAAGAATAGCAAACGAACGCCCAGGTAACCTGATGTTAAATTGTCAGTGAAACAAAAGGGTTCATCATCATCAACTACCCATTTATGTCTTACTGCTGGGCACAGGTCTCCTCTCAGAATGAGAAGGGTTAGGCCATAGTCCACCACGCTGGCTAAGTGCGAATTGGTAGACTTCACACACCTTAGAAAACACCAAAGAACTCTCAAATGTGTAGGTTTCCTCACTATGTTTTCCTTCACCGCCAAAGCAAATGATAATTAATTTCTAATACGCACATAACTTCGAAAAATTAGAGGTGCGTACGGGGTTCGTACCCCGGCCAATCAGCTTGAGAGGCCGGAATCTTAACCACTATGCTATTACTGCAAAAGGGTTAAGAACTATAATCCACCCTGCTTTTCAAGTATACCCTTACTTAAACGTGTACACCTTTGAGAAGA
>DWKL01004069.1:0-10912 GCA_018249415.1 Phareas burnsi
CTATCCGAGGTCGTACGTAGGTGCGTCACTACTCCTGCGGACTAAGATGCCTCGCTGTAAGTGTGCCCCGTGTGCGCATCGGAGGGCACATTGAGCAGTCAGCCCTGGTTGCTACATTGGATAGCAGTCGTTAAATCTTATTAAAAGCCTTGTGGGTTTCCCCACTAATCCGCATTGGAACAGCGTGGTGGAGTATACTCCACACCATCTGCAGTTGTAAGACGAGAGCCGTGTCCAGCAGTGGGACATAAAAAACTCCAGTATTCGAAATAAAAAGGGGGTTGCAATCATGCGCACTAAACATAAATCACTCCTTACAAGGCCGAAGAAAAATTTGTGATTTCATTACTCCAGAAAGTTCTTTATAATGTTCTCAAAAATAAGTGAAGTCTACTAACTTCACTTATTTTGAGAATATTATAAAGAAGCCAGTATGGTGCACTATAGCCTTAATCATTAAATTTAACAATAATATCCGACGAACTACGATCGAAATAATTTTTAAAGTTATTAATTATTCTAAGCTTATTACGTTCTATTTTCATCACATTAAAACCATCGTCATAAATATCTCGTTATAGATCTTATCAAGTATCTTAAAACTGGGTAGAGGAGTTTAAAACTGAGTCTTCTATAAGCCCTTTCATATCAAAACAAAGTTTAATTTCATTCTATAGATTTACAATCAAAATCTTCGTAAGTAGCTATCAATTATGCCAACAACTTAGAACGAATTTTAATTTCATTATTGTTAAAATGATTAATTTGATATTGTTGTTGCATCAAGATTATTTCACTTTAGCGTGACACAGGATCATGTTTTTATATCCCTATATTATTATAGTATTAGGGTTCGATTCTCGGTCAGGCAGACGTCTAAATGATTAATTTAGATTTCTCTTTTGGTCTGGGTTTTGCGTGTTTGACTTTGTTTATGTCAATAGCACCCACGACACTGGGAATTCTTGTTTGGGTCATGAGTTTAGAATGGGAAAAATTGTTAAAGCAAAAAGCAAGGGATAAACTAAATTGTAATATGGAAGTGACTTTAAAAATCAGAGTTGTATAACATCTAACGTGGGGGGCCAAAACTCAACTGGACTACAGCTGCTCAGTATACCGCAGCATCAACCTGTATACTGTTCCTTCTCAGATTCAGAAAGGTATAACCATAATCTATCAAAACTTGCAGATTGGTAGACTTCCACACGAATCTTTGCTTCACCATAAAAACAAGGGATAATTAATTTATAATACGCTTTACATATTACATGTAAACAACATTAAATTGTGCATACAAATTGAACAGACAATTCAATTTCCATTAAGTAACTTAATTATTGTCCCAAGTATGTATCTGATTTTATATTCATAGAACGGTTGGCGTCTGTTATGCGCCACAATAACACGAGACGGCTCTGATTGAAGACTCCAACATGATACTGTATCGAACTAGAACGAGAGGAAACCTTTACAAATAGCATAGAATGAGACTTGTAATGCGATCGTGGGCAGAACAGATGTGGGGTAGCCATTGTTAAGTATAACGGCCGCGGCTCACGGAAGCACTTGTCACTGTCGTGAGCCGGCAGATAAATGTTTTGTACCCCCAGAGTAACAACTTGTGATGGCTGCATGAAACACCATCGACACTGTCATAACTTTATTCAGTGTTATTGACGCTGATACCACATCTAGGCTCTCTTCATCGTTATTCAATAGTGAGAGGATATGTCACTCTAACGATAGTAAATAGATAAGTACCTATCAATTTATTTCTCTTGTTAGAAATATCTGAGAGAAACAATTGCTAGTTGTTAATTTTTTATGTTAGTATTTTCTTCATTATTTTTGTATTAATGTTGGTATGGTATATAAAAGATGTTTTTTCATATAAACAATAGTTATTCTAATAAATATAAATAATAATAAATAGATAATGTTGTATGAAAAAAAATTGGTAAAATTTTGTTACCGTTCTGGTCTCTTATTCCCGGGTTCCGGGACTCAGCCTCGGATACTGATTTTTCGAAAAAGTGATGGAGGAGTGCACATTAAAAATTTATATTACTATCAGATGATTTAATTTTAAGGAAAACATCTCGTGCAAGCTAACATGTTTGAGAGTTCTCCGTAAAATGTTCAAAGGTGTACGATGTCTACCAATGAACACTTGCCCATCGTGGTGTTCTAGATCCTAAACACTCTCCCTCCCTCCCTCAAACCCGAACTCAATAGTGAGACAGTTATAATTGATAATGAATAACATACTGTCATTTGTTATCAAAATAATACACGAATCTTTAACTCGATTTTCTTACGTGAGTAGAGTAGCGAACAAGCGTGCAAGCCACCTGATGTTAAATGGTCACTGCAGCCCACGGACATCCAAATCTAACTTCAAGCAGGACTGAAGTTCTACTTGACGGCGTACATAGATGTGTTACTAATCCTAAAGACTGGTCGCCTCGCTGTAAGTGTACTCGATCACGCCTTTCCACCGAAGTGCAACAATTGCTTCACGGCGGATTATGAGGGCGGCGGTTGTATCCCGGACGAACTATAATTCTACCACCCATTGTATCCGATCCGTAGACGAACCCGTAGCGTTCGAGACACTATACGATAGAAACGAAAAAGCAATTACGATATCGGAAGCCGTTCTTATTTTATTTAAACATATAGAATAGAATCTGTCTCGAACATGAAGTGTAACCGAAGATGAGATTATAGTTCGGGCGAGGCGTGAGCCCAGCCGAGCGTCGTATCCACGGACGTTGGGATAATCTCATTGAAAGATTTGATTTTCCGCTAAATTACATAAAAGTAATGAAACACTCCCCCGAGGTTTGCTCCCGACGAGACACGGCGACATTTGTTAGCATTGATTTCGAGCGATACATTTCGTAAATTCAACTCGATTCACGGTATTATTGCTCATCAAGTATTTTAACATAACACAATATTATTCAAGTAAACTAATGTAATGAATATAGTTCGGTATAGATTTATATTCTTCATAAGCATTATTACATAAAAAATTTAATGTAATTTTCATATATTATATTTAGTTCCATTATTTAGAAAAAGATGTATCGTTAATTGTATTTCTTATGTACGTACAAATGTATTATCTTTATAATAAGAATAATAAGATATATTGAATGGATATATTGTAAGCATTTTGTTTAACCAGTATAAAATGAGCGTGCAGACCACGTGACGTTATGTAGTCACTGCAGCCAATGGACACCCATATGTAACCTCAAACAAAACCGAGGTTCTATTCGAGGTTACACGTAGATGTGTCACTACTCTCGAGGAATAAGACGGTCGCCTCGTTGTAAGTGTGCCTGAAAAACGTACCTCTGCAACCGAAACGCAAATTGCTTCAAGGTGGATTATGGCGGCGGATAAGTAATGTTACGTGAAAATATTATTTCATTTTCTATTGAATTGTTCCTATGTTACGATATAGAACTTATAATGAAACTGATCGAAGGTATACGTTTTTCTTATATAAGCGCTATAAATCAATCGTGTCTAGGATATCAATGGCTCGTAAAATATGTATCAATATCAAGCGTAATTTGATTGACAAGCTAACCGCTACCGCACTCGTAAGGAAAGAATCGTATCGGATGGCGGCCCCGCTGCGGCCGAGCAGAAAGCGGATCTTGTAATACAACCGAACTGATTATGGTTACACATTAATACGGATTACGTAATAATTCTTTGATGGATAGGAAATTATAATACCTATTACGTAATATATTTCGAAGAGTACGAAATTAGAATTGTACAGCTAAAGCAGAACATTCTTCAAAATTAATACTTTTAATGATATATTATTAAAATAGATGTAGTGTGCTAAGTTTTGGAAAAACTCTAGCAGGAAGTGTATAAGAGAATAAACGCTATAGATAATGCTCAGAAAGGTAGTGAATCAACTCTACATCTAGAAAAATATTTAAATCCGACATTTAGGGCTGTTGGGCTGAACATTGAAGCCGAAACTCCTTTTACGACTGATGGTGATGACAATGCTTCGCAGGCCTCGGTTACGATGTTATTCTAATCAAAATGATTTTGATTATTTATTGTAGAAAACTTTGAATATTTTGTATCTATTATTGATTTTCTAATTTCTTTACATTAAAAAGCTTACGCAATAACTGCATATTCTGATAAAATAAATAAAAATAAAAGGCACCGAATTATTGATAAATGCTTATAAAGCCACGGAAACGATTCCGTTTCACGGAATCGCAAATCACGGCGACAATTCAACTAAACAGTGTACATTTACACAGTCAGTCAGTGTGCAGTTTGAGCGGAACATCTCCCTCTTGCCTCCGCCCTCTGTATTCCGTTCCTATATACTCGTACCTCTTATTCAATTTGTGAGCGAATCAGTTCCGCCAACTCGATTATCTTTCATGTCAGGATTTATATGCTCACAAGAGCGCCTTTTGAGAAATTTACGAATAACCTTAACTATATTTTTCGTTCGCGTGCATTACCTACTAGAAATGTATAGAATTTTGCGGCTATTATCATGATGCCATTTAGTTTTCTACTTACGTGTATTTTATCAATAAATAACGTTTTCTTAATTGGTATCGGGAAAGGAAAATCATTTCCCGGTAAGATACTTAGAAGACAGCTTCCTGAGTTGAATAAAGAAAAATACAGTTATGTTTATATAACACACAGAACGTGAGATGGGATGAAATATCTATAATAAATTGTTTTTTAAAATATCTTTCAAAATATAAAAGATACGTGAAGCCTACCAACCCGCAATAGGCCAGCGTGGTGAAATATTGCCTGACTTTTCTAATTCTGAGATTAGGAAGTAAAACAGATAAAAAATCGAATCAATTTGAAAAAGCCGCAGTTGAGTTGGTTGTTAATAATGCTATTCTAATAATTATGTAAGTTATGTAAGTTTTTTATAGATTTCTTAGTACTTTACACTGTTCCAATTCTTTAATTTTTTTGGGTTAGAAGTAACCTATAGACTGTTTTATAAATATATATTTGATATTTAGATGGTGGCAACGCTTATAGTCCATTACGTAGATACTTGAATAACGTTTGAGACGTTTTCCCACGTTTTGGTATGTTGGGTAGTCAAAAATATTTTCACAAAACAGATCAAAACTTGAAGAGGAAAGAAAAAGAAGGTTATGTAATTTAGATCTTGGAGAGAATGCCCACAACTATAAGTAACATAATATCCTAAATTATGCATTAAATAAATTCACTTTATAAATATTAACACAATAAAGCTGCATTCATCATTACAATTTGCATTTATAACAAAATGATTTTATACACAAATACACACATATACACAACTTAGTAGTGATAGCCCAGTGGTAAGATTCCGGCTAAAAAGTAATAAGATGAAGGGAGTCCTGGTTCGAATTCCGCAGGCACTTCTGATTTTTCCCAGTTTTGTGTATATTAGAAATTATTATTCACTTAATATAAAATATAAATAATGGTGTAGGAAAACGTCATGATGAAACCAACACATTTGAGAGTTCTCTGGAAAAGTTTTCGAAAGTGTGTGAAGTCTATCAATCCGCACTTGTCCAGCGTGGTTGACTATAGCTTAACCCTTCTTATCCTCCGAAGAGATTACCCAGTTTTATACGGATTTCCCAGCAGTAGGACAGTCATGGTTTGATGAACATAATGATGATGTTATATGACACGACTAGTGAAAGATAAATTGGCCAAAAGACTGGCTACATGCTAGAACAAAGATAAAAACCCTATTTCTATTCGATGTCGAAGTGTTGGGTCGTATTAGCCGCTTTATTGGCTCATTGTGTTCTGTAGCGAGTTCATGAGGAAGCAACTAGTGCTGTCAATAACGGCAAGCACTTGGCACTTGTACGTAGAGGAAGAGCCTCTTCGCTCGGTAAACATTTGCCCAATAATTGCGAGTCCTCAGTTACGCTTCTGGAATAAATATTCGCTTTCCCGTGAGGAATGTGCGAGCAGATACCGTTAACTCGGAGCATTTCTTTATTGGACAAAATCATGACTTATTGTTTTAATAACGAATAACTTGGGGTTCTGTTTGCTCGGATACCAACTGTTGTTTGCACGATGTTCAAGATCCACTATTAACCCTGCCTTACCTGTTGGTCTACAATATTATTTTATTGACATAGCTTTAAATCGTATCGCTCTATATTTATTGACATGTTACCGTAATCTTGTTACAACAACGCATACCCTGGGGTTCTGTTTGAATACACTGCCTATTGTTTGAAAATCATTTATGATTAACGTCATCCATCTATTCCGATATTACGTTTATTTAAATTATTAGTTCTGTTAAATGTTTTATGAGCAGTTATAATACATTAATACGAATTTTAATTTTCCACGATAAATGTGCGGGTTTGTAATCTACTATATAATGGTTAACGGACATGGATATGAACGTATTGTATTGAACCAATGTGGCACGCGAGCCGTCAAACACACGGGTTAATGTTACGAAATATACGAAAATATAAATTAATTAACAATACTTTGAATTTTATATAATATAAGTAGTGAACCGCTATATAGAAGTACTGATGCAATTCTCCGAAGTCTCCTAAAGTTGGTTCTCAGATAATGCTCAGAGGATTAAGTCTATCTCTGTTCCTGCACATTTTCTTATGTATTACATTTACTTCTTATTAATTCTTTATCATTTATAGCAGCTCGAGCAGCACTACTTTAAGGTAAATTAGATATGCAGTCATACAGTTGAACTATGAACATTAAATAATGACAATGTAGTAAATATTTAGGGCTGTTTCGTCAAGAAATAGTGATAGCCTGGATAATGAGTAAGATTTCGAATCCCAAGCAAGCACATCTGATTTTTCAAAGACATGTGAATGTTAGAAATTAATCAGGTGTTGCTTGAACAGTGAGGGAAAACATCGTGAGGAAATCTACATTCCTGAGAGTTCTTCGTAAAGTTCTCAAAGATACGTGAAGCCTACCAACCCGCAACAGGTCAACGTGGTGAAATATTGCCTGACTCTTCTAATTCTGAGACTAGGAAGTTAAACAAATAAAAAGTCGAATCAAATTGAAAAGCCGCAGTTAAGTTGGTTGTTATAATGCTATAGTAATAATTGAGGTCTATCAATCCGCCATTGGCCAGCGTGATGGAATATGACCTTTCTTTGTATGAGAGGAAATCCATGTCCAGCAGTTGGACAATGATGGATTGATGATGGTAATAATGATGAATAATTGTCCAACTCAACTCGAGGTATTTGGTTGATTTAAAACAATCGTGCCGACTACTGTAATTTCAACAAGCAATATAATAAACATTTCTGCAACCAACTGTAGTTTCAAGATTTGGTAGAATGTATTTCTATCGGCAAGATACCACCGCCGCCGGCATAATCCGCCGTAGAGCAGATTGTGTGTTTCGGTCGGAGTTGCGACGTATCTACGTACGACCTCAGATACGGCTTCAGCTCCGTTTGAGGTTAAATATAGGTATCCATGGGCTGCAGTGATCACTTAACATGAAGTGGTCTACACGCTTGCTGCACGTATGCCACTGTTCTATCAAAGAAAGGTAATTTAGTTTTCGGAGAAGTTTGTTTTAGTGGTGGAATAATGATGTGTTACAGTCAAGTCAGTGCTAGGCTTTGTCAGATTAGAAGTTTTCGCATGGACTAATTAGTAGCAATTCGCCGACCATCCGCTTCTGGCGGCTATTTGGCTGGAGATGTGCAAACTTGTCTCGGCCTCGCCGGGTTAATCCCCTCATAAAGCCTCCCTATATTTATTATTTCTAAGTACCTATTTGCGATTTTGGTAAATAACAAGTAATACAATTTTAAACTTGAGCTTCAATTTTCAGCAGTAAAAGTAAGATAATATTTTCCTTCGTCTGCATTAATGGTATGTCTTTGATATATCTTGCTTATATGTTTTTTTTTATGTTTGAAGAGTCGCCAACGAGAGTGCAGGCTACCTGATGTTAAGTGGTCACTGCAGCCCATGGACACCCACCCACATCTAACCTCAAACAAAACTAAAGTTCAATCAGAGGTCGTACGTAGTTGCGTCACTACTCCTGAGGACTAAAATGGTCGGCTCGCTGTTATTGTGCCCGGCAATCACAAAGATTGGTTTGGCTGGTATATCTTTTTCTAAACTACAGGATTTAATTATTTACTTAGATGTACGAATGGATGGATGCATTAAATGAATAATTTAATTTTAGAGCATCCGCAAAGTCACATTATATGATTACTTTTATTTTTATTTATTTATTTACACTTTATTGTAAAAGTATTTTACAAAGGGCGGTCTTAATGCCTAAAGGCATTCTCTACCAGTCAACCCAGTCTTTTGTAATTTTTATTATAGTATAAATATATACGGGGCGTATTCGAAGTTTAGGTACTTATAATTGCTCGTATATTTTTGTCTAATAATATTAGAGCCAAGCTTCCAAGTGTTATGTGACTAATTTATATTAAGAATGTCAGAGGGATGACAAGAGCAGGTGGAAAGTGGTGGCAGACCTACATAGCATTGGCACATTAAGTAGCTTTTGTTTTATTGGTATACGTTGACTAATATTATCTCACTTATCATTGCGACAAATGCAATTACAATTAGATTATTTTAATACACATTAATAAATCGGAATGTAATTTTCAAAAGCCGAGTTCTAGTGTTACAAATATACTGAAATTAATATTACTAAACTGTTGCGTATGGCAATCATATCCCAACTATATGTTTCATATCCAATGCATATACCTTTTATTTCGTATGTTATTGAAATTAAACTTTGTTTAGCAAATCATAGTGTATTTTTAGCGTCAGATGAAGTTACGCGCGCGGATGTAGCACATAATTTATTGGTGTGGAATAAAGTCGTACGCGCCGATGTAACACATAATTTATTATTTTATTCAATTTTTTGTAGTATTTACATTCTTCTATAGGTCGTTCGCTCAGCTACGATTTGTTTGAATGTAAAAAAATATTTTATTAATTACGCCAAAGTAATATAATTTCTTGCGTTCATAAGTACATTTTTTTTTTGTCTTTTATACACGCCGTATAGTAAGATTGCCTGTGCCTGTCGCAAGATAGAACAACTTGATGGGGATATGTCGAGACGAAAATTTTTGGTGATCACGACCCTCAGACATGAGGAAACGACTAAGAAGAATAGTAAGATTGCTTTTTACACATATTTTCCACATTATAAGTACACGATAACGTGATAACGGTTCGGAATACTCAAAAACTTAAATTAAAATAACATTCGAGATCGGTTACACGTTCAAAACGTTCGGTTCATAAAAATATTACGAAGCCTCAGTATGTTGGCAGCGTAGCGAGCGCGTAGCTGTAGCATGACTGGTAACTTTTCAGATTGTGAATACAAATATCAAGGTCGAAGAACTCTTATAATAGTATAATAAAATTAGAGGTAGTCTGTCTCTGTAAAAAATGAAATAAGTCGTAAAGTATAAACCGTGGAACGCATTGACACCTGGCTGTGAAGTAAATGTGCAAACAACAAGTCTACTTAATTGTACTCGTTTAAAATGTCAATTTTAGACCATTCAATATACTATACTTATCAGCTTACTTACCTTTTTAATATGTCACATATGGCTTTTAAACTGTTCTTTTTATAAAAATCTATGAACAGTTTATAAATGTAGTTTATGGTTATGGTTAAAAATAGACATCACCGTAGACTTAAAGCAGCTACAGCCGTATTTTTCTAGGATACAGTATAATTTTGACAGGTGGTAGAACTTGCGTTCGGAGATTACCCCGCCACCCTCTCAATCCCCAGTGAAGCAATTCTTGTGTTTCGATTGGAGAGGGCTGGTTGTGGAGCACACTAATAATGAGGCAACCATCTTAGCCTACTTTGGGGTAGTAGCGCATATATACAACCTCAGATAAAACTTTGATTTTGTTTGAGGTTAGATGTGGGTGTCCATAGATCGCAGTGATTACTTAACATCTGGTGGCCTGCACACGCGCTTGCTACTCTTTAAACGTAATACACACACACACATATATATATCAATTGTCATTATACATAAAGGTACAACATAGAACCATTTAGCGGTATCGTTTAAATCTATTGGGCACTTGCTGTACTTGCATATTTATTTAAACTAAAACCTGTTCGGTTCGGGAAAGATCGTTGGCTCCGCAATATATTTGCTCGCACGTAGCAAAAGCGCTATCGTAGCACGTTTGTAGAGGTAAAGTAGTAATATTTTACGTTTAAAAGTTCTTGTACCTTCCACTTTCAGTCTACTATTTAAAGCACAATTCATTAATTAAAGAATGGCGAATGTAAACCTTTTACTAAATTGTAGGTCTTGTGATGTTCGTACTTAGGGTTTTTTCTAAGAGGCAAGAGATTTTTTGTGATGCAATTAATTATGAAAGGCTAATAAGCTTGTTCGCATGGTTTATTGGAAAAAAATATTTTAGCATAAGGTTATTACATATAAAATATAGGCCCTAGTGACAGTTTAAAAAAATAGCTTTCATTTAAAAAGCATTTTTGAATTTCCTTGCAAGGTCCCTAAATATTATCGCAGCAAAAATCGAACGTAACAACAGGCTACTGAATGTCTATTCCCTAAAAAGTCCTTTATTTTTCCCTCTAAGTTCATTCAGAAGATTTTTCTATAGAATTAATAAATAAATAAAAAACTCAAAAATGTGCTTGATTTTATTAATTTATGTGTCTATTTGTCCTTCCTTCAACTAATCTACTACTACACTACTTTTAACCTTCTTAAACAGAAGTCATTTTAGAAATACTCGAATTGTATTTACTATGTTTAGATATACATTGTAACTAATTTCTTTC
>DWKL01004070.1:0-10911 GCA_018249415.1 Phareas burnsi
TAAGACCAGTCGTGTTTCCAAAAGAAAATTTGATATACCCCATAACTGTGCCTGAAAGACCATGATGATGCGACCAGACCTCCGAATGAGATGGGCTGAGCTATAGTCCACCAGCTAATGGATTGGTCAACTTCACACATTTTTGAAAAATTTCCAGTGAATTCTCGGGCATAAGTAGGACTCTCAGATGTGTAGGTTCTTCACCATGTTTTGCTTCACCGTTAAAACAATTGATAATTATTTTCTAATATGCACGTAATTTCGGGAAATCAGAGGCATGTGCATGGAAATCGAACTCCAGACAATTAGAATGATATCGGAATCTTACTACTAGGCAGTAATCGCTTCTGTCAACATCGGTGGACACTGATATTCGTATCTGAAGAGTGTGTAAGATATATTGTGGGCCGTACTGGAGAGCGCTGTACGCATAATTGACGGCTCAAAGAACACTAACCGGCTCGAATCCATGAGCTTCCGTAGGATTCCTTTCCTTTTTCATAGGCTTTACAATGGTGAGAACTCCAAAGTACTGTTTGATCTTTTGCCCAAGTCCGTCTTTCATCGCACCATCCACCAACGGACGAGGTGCCAAAATAATTGAAGTATCTCTTCATAAACCTACAGGGTTTTGTTGACATTGTACACTTGTCGCTGGGCACTGGTCTTCTTTCTGAACGGAAAGGCGACAGTCCATTTTACTAGCCAAGAAGTGCTGGCCTCTGAGAACCTTATTGAGAACTCTCAGGCATGTGTATCCTCATAATTTATTCACTGTTAAAACAAATTATAATGAATTTATTATATTATAATGTAATAATAATAGAATATAATTCATTTATGATTATAATATACTGAAAAATCGGAGATAGGAATCGAACCCGCAACCTCCAGTGAGGAAGGTCGAAATTCAAAACTGCACTATCATTGCTCTTTGATCAGTCATTATTCATCATTAGTCAGTAATAGACACCGTAGCGATGTAAATTAGCGAGGATAACTTAATAACTACTCATTACGACAGTACAATACTACAATATGGTACAAGATAGTACATGTAACTCTTCGTCTCCTTGTATGGAAATTACCCAAATAGATTACTAATCCAAAACGCTCTTTAAATCAGTTTGATCCTTCCTACTCTTTTATACTTTTATACCAGTGGAGGCGGCACTGGATATAAAGTACGAAGTAATCGTTACTCCCGACAAAATCCACTTCCTGTAAAATTATTATTATTATTTTTTAATTAAATTTGAAACGTTTAAATGGTGTCATTCATCGCCTTACAGTAGGTGTAAGTAAAGTATTACGTAAGTGCCATAAATATATACAAAGATAAATACAGAAACACCCAGACACAAAACAGACATTTAAAGTAATCATTTAAAATGTCTGTTTGGCCGGGAATCGAACTCGGAACCCTCCGTGTGTCAGATCGGTATGGTAACCGCTTCCGTTGGTAAAATTGTTTTAATTATTAAGATAATTTAATGGGCAGGTTCCCGTAAAATTTCCTTTAAAATCGATTTGCTATTTTGAACATAATCCCTTGTAGACACGTCCCTTTAAAACACAAAAAAAAATTATATGCCTAAGATATTTTTTTATTTGTTTGACGAATTCGAACAAGCGTGCAACTAACCCGATGTTAGTGCAGTCCATAGACAACCACGTATAAACCCAATCCGGACTAAAACCTTATCGGAAGTCGTACGTAAACGCGTCACAACTCCCGAGAACCAAAATTGACCATCTCTCATTGACGTCGCTTGAAACTGTACCCGATAACCACACCGACCCGATATATATGATTAGTGTTATATTAGGACCAAACCGATTTAGTATGTCATGTTACTACCACCTACTTTCTACGCAATGTCATTTTACTACAACCACTAAATCTTGTGGTATTTCCGTATCAGGTCAGTGTGTGCGGGGCAAATGTTTTCTCAAATCAGTGCTTTGTCAGTGAGTTTTTAGGGCATGTAAAATTCTAACATTTATCATTTTTATATGTATAATAAAGGAATACTAGCGATTACAATCCAATGGTCTTATGGTCGCAATCTTGTGGTCGCGGATCGAATTATTTTTTATGGTCGCGGATCGAATCCACGTTTCTTTTTTTTTATGAAAAAGATAACAAACGAGCGTACTGGCCACCTGATGTTAAGGGATTACTGTAGCCCATTGACACTGACATCTAACCTCAAACAGGACTGAAATCCTATGTCAGTTCGTATGTAGATGCGTTAATATTTATAAGAACCGAGATGGTCGCGTCGCTTGTAAGTGAACCCGACTATCACATCTCTTCAACCGGAACTCAAGAAGCTTCACGGCGGATTGTAAAGGCGACGGCTGTAACTCTCCGGTCGAGCTATAGTTCTACCACGTATAAAAATCCGCTCCACGACAGTTGTTTATTTAAATGTTCATGTATTAATTTGAATTTTGTCATTTAAATTATAACGTTAAGTGGAGCCTTTAAGGCATGCGACGCCATGTTCGCTTTGTATCTATGGTCAGAGTAAGAGTCCGCGATAAATTAATAGGAGGTAGTACTACGACTGCAGGAGTACCACTACCGCACTCATAATCCGCTCAGAAGCAATTCTTGTGTTTCGATTCGAGAAATTTGATTGCCGGTATATTTACAGCGAGGCTATCAGTAGTCGTTACTACTGATAGCCTCGCTGCAGCTTCAGATACGCCTTCAGTCCTGTTTGACGTTAAATATGGGTGTCCATGGACTGCAGTTACCACTTCACATAAGCACGCTCGTTTGCTACTCTTCTTAATAAAAAAGAGACCGCAACACGTGAAAAAGATAGCATGCAAGTGAGCGCTGCAGAATCGGTAGAATGTGATGAGACACTCCACTGTTGCCTTTAACGGCCTAATATTGCTATTTCGGTCGCCAGTCGCAGTCCCCTTGCATGGTCTAACGTAGCGGTCGCTTATCACTGTCGCATGTCGCGGACACCTGTCAGATTCCCCTGCCATCATATCCTGCATCAGTAGAATACTGCAGTAGGCTGCTTCGATCGCTTCTCGCTGCCGTAGTCGCGGTCGCGTACAACGTATAATTTATACAAAAATTACCATAATCTCTTCCACTATCAAACTTACACTATGTCTGTCAAAACAAACATTTATTCATACGTCGAACCGGGCGAAACCGAATTAGTATTTAAAACGAGTTAAACTGCTTGCAGTATGTCGGATCGGCGTCTTTATTGTCTCTAAACCGTGTCAAATTATACTATCATTGTGTGACTGTTAAGCTAGCTTGGTGGATTGTTGACATTAGACGTGTCCAAAAGTAGTGCGGGCTTAATAACAAAATCTTTAATAATGTATTAATTTCTTTTTACTTACTATATGTTACATATATTACATACTATATTTATTATATTTTTAATATTTTAATGTATACTGAATATGCTTAAAATTAATTCTCCAGTCCTTGGCCTGGTGGAAGAAATTTCACTTTGAAATCAATGACACCTTTGTATATTTTTTTGTGTAATTTTTAAGTTTTAAGGCTTAATTGTACTTTAACTGTAAAAAATATATATAAAAAATAATAAATATCATAAAACCATAGAAATAAAAGTTACATTTTTATATACACAAAAACATTAATAACTAAAAGGCGGTATTATTGCTAGGGTAGCGATTTCTACAACAAGACAACCATTGTGCAAATACACATAATAATATAATACTCAAAGCAGGAGACTGACACGGTCGCTTCATATTCACTTGTAACACATCCATTTGGGGCGCAACGTAGGATCAAGCTACCGCGTTACGCGACCGAGCGCACGCAAGCGACTGCGCCAGAGCCGGTAATGTCGTGTCGCTTGCTATGGTCGCTTTTCGCAGTCGCGTATTTAATGAGCTACCACAATTTTGCGCAAACGTCCACGAATTCCTCCACCAACAAACTAGCACTTATGTCTGTCAAAACAAACATTTATTCATACGTCGAACCGGGTGGTCGAAACCGAATTAGTATAGATGTTTAGGAAACGGGTAGAACTGGTTAGCGTGCGTTGAACCGATTTGAGCGGTGTCTTTGTCGTGTCAAAACCGTGTCAAATTACATTATCTTTGTGTGAATGTTGATCAAACTTAGTGGATTGTTGACATTAGTTGTGTTAAGGGCGCTGGCATAGTGGTACTATCTATATTAATATGTGTTAGATTCGATTTAGGATAATCGTGTGAAAACAATAGCAAATGAGCGTACCCACCTGACGTTAAGAGGTCACTGCAGCCATGGATACCCATCTAACCTCAAACAAGACGCCTATCTCAAGTCGGACGTAGATGCTTCACTAATCCTGAGGACTTAGATGGTCACATTACTGTAAATGTACCCAATAACCACTCCTCTCGAACAGAAACACATGTATTACTTCACGGCAGATTTTGGTGCTTCATTGCAGCGGTGATGCCTCCCTGGTCGAAGTACATTTATGATAGAAGAGTAGCAAATGAGCCTGCAGGCCGTCCGATATCAAGTGGCCACCGCGGCACTCACAATCCGCCGAAAGGCAATTCTTGTATTTCGTTTGGCTTGGTGCTGTTGCCGGGCACACAGCGAGGCGACCATATCAGTCCTCAGAAGTAGTTACACATCTACGTACGATCTCAGACAGAACTTTAGTTTTGGTCGAAGTTACATGTGGGTGCCCATAGTTGCAGTGACCACTTAACATAAGATGACTTGCACGCTCGTTTTTTTTTTTTTTTATTTTGAACACGAACTAATTCCTCAGGACTATGTAGCTGATAAAGCTTGTATATTTAGAAGTTATTCCTTATTCAGTGTAACTGATGCGGTTTGAACTTATGCTTTATTTGAGTGACCGATACGGCTTTTTTAATTTCAACAAAAAACGTAAACAGATTATCGCTACTATTCATTGAACGGAATAGCAGAACAAAACGAAACCAATCGCAATCTCAAACGGCCTTACCCGGGTGCTTGTTTCAGCTTCAACTGGACTCGGAAGACATTAGATGTACCAATTTGCTGCGTGTTCACTATCGATACCAAGATCTTGGTTAACTGTGGACACTCGTCTAGACAGGTATCAGTATCAGAATAGTTCCTACCACGAATCAGAAATATTTGCATTATATATCGATATATCCATTTCACATGACGTGGTAATCACTATCGTTAAGGATTCCAGGTTCGTTTCTCGGGTAAGCATATATTTAAATACTACGTAATAAATACATATACATTGTATAAAAATAAAAATAACGCTTTCTATACTCATAGGTCCACACTAGAATTCCACGTGCCGTGGGTGCCATGAACACGTACAAGAGAGGTACAAAAAATCTAGACATGGGATAGAAATCTAAATTCATCACATAGATGTCTGCTTGACCGATACTTGAACCCGGAACCCTCTGCGTATTAAACCGATATGGCGATTGCTGCGCCACGCAAGTCGTCAAAGTTGCTAAGATCTCAGTTAACAGTGGATACTCGTCTAGAGAGATATCCGTGTCCCAATAGTCCGTACAACACAGAAATGTTCCTTCATGACATAATAATCACTATTATCAAGGGTTTTGGCTAAGTTCCTCGGGTAAGCAAATATCTAAAAATAAAAATAATGCTTTCTTTACTCATGAGCCTACACTAGAATTCCGTGTCGTGGGTGCCTTGACGAGTCAAACACGCACACCTGGGATAGAAATCCTAATTCTTCTTAGTCTGCTTGAACGGGAATCGAACCCGAAACCCTCAGCATGTCAGACCAACAAGGTGACCGCTGCATCACGCAACCACGCGGATCGTGAAACTATATTACTAATATATAACACTTGGCTGTCTAAACTACTAAACTAATTTGAAAGTGACTTTCGCTCAAAACGATGTTGCACTAGACACTACTTCTACTACTACTACTACTTCTACTACTAGGATACTATTAACTTGCAAAAGTAATTAGAACTCCTGAGTAAAAATCGAAAACCATACGCAAACTGAGCTTAAGTCAAATACGTCAACGAACAAACTATATCTCAGACATTCCCACAATAATCTCATATCTCAAAATCAATCTACTACAGCAATTAAACACTTGACAGATTTTGTCAATCCACTTTGACATTTGTCATGTCACTTTTTGCTTCAACTGCAAAGATTAGGCTTTTTGTGTGGTCTAGGTGACCTAAAAAGCTGCGCACGATCTAGGCTGTAGACCAGCGGTTCTCAATTAGTTTTTCCTGTGTACCCCTCAAAGAAAATATTCTAACTCCCGTAGCCTATATTTCTTTTTATGTTTGAAGAGTAACAAACGAATTTACAGGCCACCTGATATTGAATAGACACTGCAACCCATGGATACCCACATATAACCTCAAACAGAACTGAAGCTCTTTCTGAGATAGTAGATGCGTCACTACATCTGAGGACCTAAGTGTACCCATCCCAACAACACACTTCTCCAACCAAAATTCCCTGGTGGAAGTATCAATCTATATTCGTCGAATCGATATCCGATCGCATATATTTCCGAAATGATAAATAAAAATGTTTTTTTTACACTTAACGCTTTAATGCTTTTAACACTTTAACGCATTCTACACCCATAGCTCCTCACTAGGATTCGCTGTGTCATAAAGGCCATGGACGCATACAAAGACAAAAACACTCATATCTGGATAGAAATCTAAACTCATCATTTAGATATGTACTTGCCCTGAAGTTAAAGCTGGAACTCTCCGCGTCTCAGTTTGTTATGGTTACCGCTATTTTTATCATTTATTTCACTTCAATCAAGCTTAACACGAAACAACACCTTACGCAATAAAAACTCTTAGCTTTTTCAAATTTCGACGACCCGCATGGCGGTCGCCACTTATTGTTAGCCATTCCAGGTTCGATCCCCGGCCATCCAGATATCTAAATAAACTTTAAATTCAATTCAGGGTCTGCTTGTTTGTAATTTTGTCTTTTTATATTTCTATCATACTCACATCCGACTCCTAGCGAGAAGCTATGGAAAAGGGTTTTTATAAAAATATATATTATTATTCTTATAATAATGAAAATGGCATAACGGTAAGCCTAAATGGTTCAATGATACTAATCTGTTTGTTTTTTACTGATTTAATTAACTTATCAAGAGATTGCTACGCGTATCCCTTCAAGCAACTTCGTACCCCCGGTCATGGTATTTTGTTTGGGAACCACTGCTCTAGATAAGTGGCATAAAAATGTATGAGCCGTGTTAGAACGAGATAGGCGAACTTACCTATTTTGGAAGGTCAAATGTTCTATTTTTCGACTTTTATACAAGAATCATAAAAAATTTCTATATAAAAAGTAAAATAAGAAATGTGACATTCTATAATTTTAAAATTAATTTAACAAATAAACGATAATAAATAACGCTTTCTACACTGATATCTCCATATTTAGGTTTCCTTGTGTCGTGAATTCCATTGACGTGTTTAAGAACGAGTAACCAAACACCCAGACCCAGTGAAGAAATCTTAATTCATCATTTAGATTTTCGCCCAGCTGGGAATCGAACCCGAAACCCTCTGCGTTTTATAACGGTATGGTATAACTATTATGCAGCGCGGATTATGAATATTATTCGTCGTATTATATTATGATTATATATTATAGGATATTCCAAGTAAATGTTAATAGTCCTAAATTAATCTAATTCCATCCAATTCAATAAATGGTACAACTATAGTTCGACCTGGAAGATACTGCCGCCGCCCTCGTAGTCTGCCATGAAACATTTCTTGAGTTTCCGTTGGAGAGATGTGGTTGTTAGGTACGGTTACAAGGTGACCATCTTAGTCCTTAGGAGTAGTGATGCGTCTACGTACGATCTCAGGTATGACTTCAGTCCTGTTTTAGACTAGATGCGGGCATCCATGGGCCGCAGTGACCACTTAACATCAGGTGGCCTACACCCTTGTTTGCTACTCTCCTAACATAAAAATTCTTCTTTTTAAGCGACTGTCCACAACAAGACCTTATAACATCCAATGACCTGCACGCTGGTTTGCTACTCTTCTAACATAAAAAGTCCTCTTTTAAGATATTTTTACGAAGCCTGGGGCTGTCTCTAGTAAATTTTCAAGATATTAAGTGCCGTTTAACAAACATTTCGTGGACACTAATATATGATCGGCATAATTATTCAGGTTTATTTATCGTCTGTTAAGGCGACGTTCGACCCAATTCTCTAAAATTACCGTTTCGACTCCTATATAGTAAATATATTACAATATTTTGCATAATCTGCATATTAATTCTACGGATAAATACATAAACTTGTCATATTAGATATCGGATAAAATATGTTCAATACACGAACATTTTATGCTGATAATATTTATTTTAGATTTATGACATAGCGAAGCGATCAAAATCTATATAAACTTTTTTGTATGATAGATGTAACGAGATAATATACACTTCACCCGGTGGTAGTTTAAATGTTTTTTGTTGTTAATTGTTGTTTATATTTCATTTGGCGCGTTTGGGGAAAATTATGAGACTAAACTTTTACAATGCGCGCACACACCCACATCTAAAATCAACACCATACAATTGGCCAGTATATGTCGAAAATTTTTATATTTTAAACTTTTTAAAGTAAGTTTCTGAATTTGAGGGTAACTGATGGCATTTATTATTTTTGTTTGTTTACATTATGAATTATTATTTAAATTATGTAAAAAATAATTAGGAATGTATGAAAAAACGTTATTTCAATTAAATTATGTTTTTTTATATACTTCTCTGACTTTGCTATCAATTGTATTTAATGGCTTTATTTCATTAATTTATCGTTTTTTTTATAAACGTACTGGCACGCGGAATGAAATTTTTGTTTTGTTACGACAAAGAAGTATAACTTCTTACGTGCGTACATAAGTACACACACATTCTTTTATGTTTGAATAGTAGCAAACAAGCATCCAGGCCACCTGATGTTAAGCGATCACTGCAGCCCATGGACACCCACATTTAACGCCAAACACAACTGAAGTCCTATATGAGGTCGTACGTAGATGCGTTACTACTCCTGAGGACCGAGATGATCGCCTCACTGTAAGTATACCTGACAACCGCATCTCTTCAACCGAGACAAGAATTGCTTCACGACGGATTGTGAGGTTTAGTTAACTTCCCCTTAATAATGATAGTTTAGTTAACGAGCGACGCACGTACGTGAAATATTAATTGATTTGAACCCGCGCCGGTGATAGTTTAACTACATACTAAACTATAGAGCCGTTTGACCCGCTAACATGGGATCTATATAGAGTTGAACACACCCCATTTATTACTTTGTAATTTTATATAGTTCTATAACCAACGGCCACGAGCATTTTTTTGTAGCATAGTGCTGTCCTACATTTTTTTGTAGCATAGAAGTAGCATACAAACATTATGGCTCCTAATGTTAAGTGGTCAGCGCCACCCATGGATATCTGTAATCAATGTTAACTTACATTACTTTACGGACCTAAAGACTAACAAGAAACACGTAATTTAGTATATCTCCCTATAGCACGCCCTTCAAGCCAGAACCAGCAATTTACACTGTTGTTTTAAAGCAGAAGTAGGTGCAGCGGTGTTGCCTTCGTGATGGTGGTATAGTCAAACCACCAATTTTTTCTAGCTTCTACCTTTTAATTTGTATGAAGTATAAGGGCTTGAAAGTGTTACATAGTCTGTGTTCAATTTCAGGAAAGTACCTCTTCTATTTTATGGTTTATAATGTCGTTTATCTTCACCAAGCCGCATTGAAACAACGTGGTTGCAAACGTTCGTTAGCACAAAATCACTTTTCCCTAAACATTTTACTGATTTCTATGCAATTTTGACACAGTTTTGTAATTGAATACACGCGTGCTTTTATTTCTGGTATGTAGATGTCGCTTCTTTCCCATAGTATAGTTGGGTCACATAAAAAAGTTATCTTTTAAAGACATTAATTGAAACGTGCTTTTTTCGTTTCTTTTTATTCCAATCGATTTCACTCAGCTGGTTATGTTACTTTTCCCATAAAATATTACGAAAATAACAGCTCTATATAATTCCATACTTAATCACAGACCAGTTGATCGCTGTGATGGTATAACGTCGCGTGTAAGACCGCATGTACAGAGTATTAGGTAATATTAATTGGTATTAGTATTGTGTGGTGCAAAACAATTAGATAAAGTGACCACTGTAGTGCGTAGACATCTGTCACCGAAACTTTTGAATGTACCGAAAGTAGCAAAGGAGCCTGCAGCCCGTCTGATGTGAAGATGTCGCTGCGACTCATGTCCATCTTAACTTCATATAAAACAGGAGTCCTGTCTGAAGTCGGTGATACGTACTTTGAACAACTTCTGAGAAGCGTATATGATTCTCCGGTTTATATAGATCGTTAAGGAAGGTAAACAAAGCCGGGCGCAGTCAGCGGTTGGATGGGTGACCATTAGTAGCTTATTTAGTTTAGGAATGGGCTATAAATAAAAAAATACAATTGTCTCGAACGATACGGCGTATACATAGAAGAGAAAAATAATTTTAAACACAAATAATGTATAAATAAGTAACTAAAGCTTTCTAAACCCATAGCCTATAGCCCTATATTAAAATGTCTGGTGTCGTGGATGCCATACACACATACAAAAACGAATACACAAAAACCCAAATTAAATTAAGAACATGGCTTCGGTCACTTCGTTGTTTAACCGAGAAGACGTATGCTTTCTACCTACTTACTTCTGCAGAAAAAAATAAGTCACTTTTTATTTTATTTTTTCTTTTTTTTGTGTTCGAATAGTAGCAAACAAGCAGGTCACCTGATGTTAAATGGTCACTGTAGTGCATGGACATCCACT
>DWKL01004071.1:0-10910 GCA_018249415.1 Phareas burnsi
ATCAGACGACCCCAACGTGAAGCACACGTTGATGTGAACGCCAATTGTTTATTGTATGTATATATTAGTAAATAACACATGGGAATCATACGCATAATTAAAAAAAAAAAAAAAAAACAGTGGCTTCCTACTGCCAGTGTGTATTCGTTTGACTGTGGTTTTCTCCCCTCGCTCGGTCCTACAAGGAGAGCAGCATATAAGACAGAGGCAAGTACCCGAAAGCGTCAAGGCAAGTGTCCGAAAGACTGATAATGTACAACCTCGGATAAGACTTCAGTCCTATCGTGGTTAAATGTGGGTGTCCATGGGCCGCTGTGACCACTTAACATCAAGTGGCCTGCACGCTCATTAGCTACTCTCCAAAAATAAAAAACCATTGGCGAATTCAAACGAATTGTTACTGAAACTCGTTGGTGGAAAGTTTCCGAAACAATTCGGCGCACCGCGGTTACACTCAAAGCGTTTCGGAGCTTCCGAACTAGCCGTGAAGTTGTACAATTTGTTACAAACACGATATAAAGTAAGTTCAAAAACTAAAATCGTGCTTTTTCAGTAGTCGTGATTCTGAAAAATAACGGTCTAAAAAGTATGACACAAGAAAATATTGTTATCTGAAATTATTATGTACAAACCAGTTAATAATCGTCTATTAAATAAACAACTAACGCGTAATATATTTTATATGTATTTAATACATATTGCATAAAGATGTTCAGAGGATAGTCGTGATCATATGCCACCTGCTTAACAAATCTGTACATTTTAACAGTAGAAAGCGATCATAAGCTTTACGGCAAAGTATATATAGGCCTCGCAGTGATAGCGTTAAGATTCCAGCCTCGCAAACTGAGTGCGGGGTTTGAACCCCGCACGCACCTCTAATTTTTCGAAGTTATATGTGTATTAGAAATTAATGATTCCTTGCTTTAACGGTGAAGGAAAACATCGTGAGGAATCTAAGTGTTCTTAGAAAACTAAGTGTATCTAAGTGTCTAAAGGAAGTATCTAAATAGGAATCTAAGTGCCTAAAGTTCTCGAATGTGTGTGAAGTCTACCAATCCGCACCTGGCTAGCGTGGTGGACTGTAGCTTAACCCTTCTCATTCTGAGAGGAGACCCGTGCCCAGCAGTGGGACATTAATGGATCTACGATGATGATGATGATGATATATAGGCGTATAACCAGCGGAAGATTGAGACGTTTCCAACAATACCTCATTTGTCAAATTATGAGAAGTAGATTAGAAGTTACGAGGGAACTGATAAACATACGTACATACATACAAACCGGTCAAAATCATAACCCTGCTTTTTGCTTCGCCGTAATCGGATAATACAATACAAATTCAATTCAATTCGAAACACATGGCGATCACTATGCCGGTCTAGCTGGGAAAATTCGTGACGATCCGCATGGTTCATCAGTTACTATGCCGGTCTGACACCCAGAGGGTTTCGGGTTCGATTCCCGGCCAGGCCGACATCGAAATTATGAATTTAGATTTCTGTTCTAGGTCTGGGTGTTTGTGTACTCGTCCTAGTATGGGACTATGAGTATAGAAAGCGTTAAGAGAGCGTGTGAATTTTAGAAACCGTTTGTTTGTTTAGAGCGTTTGTTTAAAATATGTCTGAGAGATCTCTATAAAGTCCTGAAATGTGTGATAAGTTTGACAATCTACATATGGCCAAAGCGGTAGACTACGGTCTAACCTTCTCATACAGAGAGGAAACCCGTACTGAGTAGTATTTTCCCACAGCAAAGGATCAGAAAACCATGTGGATCAATGACAATGTTAATTATTTATTAATTTATATTCATTTGTACCAGCAGCATCTTTTTTATATCTTAGGCTAGTTCTAAAGCAGATGGGCCTCCTGATGGAAAGTGGTCACCGTGGACTATGGCCAGTTGCAATACCAGAGGAGCCGCCATTGCATCACCGGCTCTGAGATCGAGATACCTTGCATCGTAATATACCCTTAGTTGTTTTCAATTTCATTTTATTCTAGGAATCTTCTCTACACGGATTAGTTTTGTTAAATTAGTTCTATCACGAGACAAAGAGAAGTAATTGTGACTACAGATTGAAACTAAAGGCTTATGTGTCCACAAAGAGCTCAGGGGGATTTTGCAGTTGCTATGTGCAATATATATACACGGACACTACGCCCAGAATAAACTCTAACTTGGATTGATTGAAACTGACTATTTCAAGTATTATGAATAACGTAAGAAGCATTGATAGCCTAGTTGTTAATATTCTGGCCTCTCACACTGGGGATCCTGGGTTCGGATCCCGCACGCAAATCTGATTTTTCGCTGTTATGTGAGTATTACAAATTAATTATTGCTTTAACTGTAAAGGAAAACATAATGAGGAAACTCTCTGTAATGTTCTTGAAGGTGTGTGAAATCAACCAATCGGCACTTGGTTAGCGTGATTGACTATGGGTTAATCCTTCTCGTTCTGTGAGGACACCCGTACCCAGAAGTGGGACATTAATGGGTTGATAATGATGAAGAACATATTATAGGCATAGTGTGATCTAGATAAAATGATTTCTACATGTTTAGTCCCCACACTAGCATTCTATGTGTCGTGGGTGCCATGGGCACATACGAGAGTGCACAAATACCCAGACCTAAAAAAGTAATTTAAATTTATCATATAGATGTCTGCCTAGCCGGGAATCGAACCCAGAACCCTCCGCGAGTTACACCGGTATTATAACCGCTGCGCCACGCGGGCGGTTGATGCGATGCGAGTATTGTGTGTGCAAGTTATTGTATATGTGCGTGTGTGTCCGTCTACACATGAAACTTTTTGTCTCTTCAAGGTAAACGTGAATAGGGATATTCTAAGCAAGAGTGCTACGTAACCACAAGAAGATAAATCAAGAAAAGACCCTGGTCCTTATCCGAGTTACCATCAAATGAGATTTCTGTAAAAAGCCAGCCTATATGCAATAAAAAAATCAAATCACTTCACTATTCATTCGATGACCAATGGCGTAGTTACTAGCACCGGTTCCGGGATCGATCCGGGTCAGGCAGACATCTAATGATGAATTTAGATTTCTGTTCTGGGTCGGCGTGTTTGTGTGCCCGATTTGTACACATGGCACACATGACACAGTGCACATATCCCAGTGTGGGGCTATCTATGAGCGTAGAACGCGTCTTTATTCTAGAATACAGGTATAAAAAAATAGTTTTTTTAATTAATTGAATTTTTTATCTGGTATTGATATAGGTCATTTTTTTTTTCCACAGGTAAAATCATCCTCAAAGGACCCGATCTTTTAGGGGAAAAATTGGGTTATGTATGATCCTTACTCACTAAAGCCCTTCGATACCAACATTCTACATTCTAGGGCAGCTCAGTGTTACCTAACTCTTTACTTACCTAACACGCTGTGTTACCTAAAGGTACATTTCAACATCTACCTTTACTCGTCTAATTTTATAAACAGTTGTTGGTAATAAGAAAATTTATTTACAAAGTCCCTTAACATAATTTCATTTCAATAAAAAACAATAATCTGTAACGTGATTAAAAATTTATACAAGCAACAAAAATGTCATGAAGTATTTCAATACGTTTTTCCGTCGGCGCTCTGAGCGGTTATTGAAGTTATGAACATAACGCTTTCATCTCCGCCAACGGCGCCCGGGTCAATGGTGTTGTTCCATCGACGATATAGTTACTGTCTGATGAAATGTAACATGTGTTATAGATACCACTTTATATTCTTTTTATTTATATTCGATATGGTTACTGTCTGATGAAATGTAACATGTGTTATAGATACCACTTTATATTCTTTTCTCTATATTCTTTCCAGCTTTCAGGGCTTTAGTGAATGCTTTTATAGAACAATAATAGCAAACGATGGTGGTTCTGCAGTGGTTTGACAGAGGCTATAACTTCACCTGTTACTTCTATTTTATCTATACGTCTTTGGTAGACGTCGCTGTCTTTAATCTAAAATGCCGTTATCCAACATTTTAACCGATTTCGCAATTTTAAGGTTTTCATAATCGAATTAAAGGTTTCACTATTTGAAAGTGCTCGATTAGATCTATTTTTGACACCTCAAACTCCTGCATATCGTCGGCAAAGAATCAATAATGTCTAACTCAAAAAAGCTAACTTTACATGATATAAAAAACATTTCTCTGCTTGAAATAGAAATATTTTGGAAATGTTTATATCTATTTTTACCTTCGCTTATAACTTAGATGGCATTTCTATAGCGAGAAATCACACCAATTTTATGAAGTTTGATACAATCATTTAAGTAGGCCAAGCTAAATTAAACTTTAGATCTAAATTAGACATTATTGATTCTTAACCATCAACATGACATTTAATTATTAAACAGCACTAAATTTAAAATAACCCTCTTTTTGGCCATAACTTGAAAAGCGGTTTTGGTATATAACGGTATTATAAATTAAAGACGGTAGAGAAGTGTTCTACCTATCAACATTGATTGAAAGGCAGACCTATCGGCCGGGAAGGTACCATCACCGTCAATATAATCCACCGTGAAGCAATTGTGTTACTGTTGAAGAGATGTGGTTATCGGGTACAGTTACAAGCAGACCATCTTAGTCCTGAGTAGCAGTGACGCATCTACGTACGGCCTCAGATAAAACTTCAGTCCAGTTTTAAGTTAGATGTTGGGTATGTGAGCTACTGTGACACTTAACTTCAAGTGGCCTGGACGTTCGTTTGCTACTTTATTCATTAAAAAAAATTACACGAGGCGTTCCAGCTTAGTCTTCTAGAATAGAAACGTTTCTGTGAAAGATTTCAGTTGGGACTTCTTAAATATTCTTTTTAGGTAAAATTACAACGTTTATAAACAGAAGTGACCATTTGCCACAAGTGGACTGCATGCTCGTTTCATTCATACTTCTTAGCTATACAAAATATAAAATATTATTTGTGTTAAAATAATTTTCAAACTTTAAACTCTTTACTATTCCAAAGTTTATGTTCCATGTGTACGTTCCTCTACAAACCAGCAATTTAAATATAAATACACCGAGCGTACTCTGAGGATAGAATATTAAGGCTAGTTTGAGATATTTACGACATTAAAGGCGTTTCAATGCTCAACAATAACTATGCAGTTCGGTGTCCGACACCGATTATTATTCATACATCCTCTCTATATTATAAACCCTAATGGATTTATTAGTACAATAACCCATAATACGTGTTAAAAATATGTTATATATATACGCTGTAAGTTTCCGAGTTTTCACAAATGTAATTAGAAATAATTATTTTGATTTCCATTTCGACGGTCAACTAGAACTGAACTCGAAATAAATTCGCTTTACGCTAATAGATAAGTTTTACAAGTTTATAACCCGAGTGAGGTTTTTAACGGAGTGTTAGCAAATATCGTCAAAACTAAATAGTTTTGTATATATCTGAGCAAACTATGGTATATAGGTTATATAGGGTTAAAATAATATGGAAATTTAGAGGTACTTATTATCTTAAGAATTGATTTTAAGCAGTGATAAGAGCCTAGCCTACAGCATGGTAGACTATGGCCTAACCCGTCTCATTCTGAGAGACCCGTGCCCAGCAGTGGGACATTAATGGGTTGATGACAATCTTAACAACTTTTATAAGCCGATAAATAATTAACTATAGTTGAACTGTATCTAGATGGTAACTAATTAGCGGTGTCAGACCTGTAGATAGAACATTGATGAAATGATACAACAAGATAACCAAGCGCACTAAATCAAATCTAAAATCTAATTGGAATTGGTTTCAAGTTGGTTGAAAATGGTTTCAAAGAGAGTAAATTTGACAGATGGTAGAGCTATTTCTACCGTGGAGGTACCACCGGCGCACTTAATCTCCGCTATAAATGCTTAAATAAATAAACACTTTCTAAACTCATAACGTAGTAGCAACTCTGGGTCGTGGATGCCATGGATATATAGACTTGTCTTTTACACAAATACCCAGACCCAGCACAGAAATCTAAATTCATCAGATATCTGCTTGGCCGGGAATCGAACTCGGAACTCTGCGTGTCAGACTGGTACGGTGACCGCTGCGCCACGTAGATCATCGTGATAAATCAATACTTGCGTACACTAACAATCGAGGCAACCATCTTTGAAGTAACCCATCTACATACGACCTCAGACAGAACTTCCTGTTTGAAGTTAGATATAGACGTACATGGACCACAGTGACCACTTAACACCAGGCCCTGCATGCTCACTGCATGTTTGCTACTCTTCAAACAAAAAAAAGCTACTACTATTGCTTAAAGTTCTTGACGATTTCACACTAAAGCCGAGCTGAAAATGCAAATTCAAAATTAAATGTCCTTTAGCGCACGCCACAAGAAATTATATTCGGGTTACTCGTACGGTGTAATAAGATTATCTCATCGTAGCGCTGCAGAAACAATTTCTCAGCCAATTTGAAACCAAGTCCAAAAGAGCGTGACCACCTCTGAAGAATATGGACAAACAAAATAAAAT
Source organism: Phareas burnsi (assembly GCA_018249415.1). Classification (NCBI taxonomy): domain Eukaryota; kingdom Metazoa; phylum Arthropoda; class Insecta; order Lepidoptera; family Hesperiidae; genus Phareas; species Phareas burnsi. The sequence goes on from DWKL01004071.1 coordinate 6,529, forward strand.
AGACAAACGAACCTAACTTCTATAACGTAAATGAACGATTAAGTTTACGAAGTTCATTCGGCGCGTTGTGAAAATCAGATAGGACTGAATTTTTTCGAATGAAACAAAAGTTGTGCGCGCAGCACCGTCACCATGAGTTTGCATACTCGAAATTTCGAGCGCTCGATATATTTCGAAAATTTGTAGTCGAAATTGTTAGTTCACAAACCTGTCACTAGAGGCGCTGCCTATAGATGTATGGAGAAATTCGTTTACGATTTTCGTTTTTCGATATCGAGTAAAACTTATGGTAAGGGTACAGGTGTAACGAAGGGCGAAGTTAGTTTGCAATGAAGATTATTTTTATTATGATTATTATTTTCTTTACGGTCTGAAGTTACTCAAGTGTTAACGTCCCTCTGCTGGGCACGGGTCTCCTCTCAGAATGCGAATGATCAGACCTTAGTGCACCACGCTGGCCAAGTGCGGATTGGTAGACTTCACACACTTTCAACAACTTTACAGATAACTCTCAGGTATGCAGGTTTCCTCAGGATGTTTTCCTTCACCGTTAAGCAAGTGATAATTAATTTCTAATACGCACATAACTTGAAAAATCAGATGCCGGATTCAAACCGCGAACCTCCAGTGTGAGAGGCCGGAATCTTAACCACTAGTCTATTACTGCCTTTTATTTTATTAAATTATTTTATTTTATTGAATCAAAATGTTTTTTATTTAAAGTGTTACTACAATTACTACAATAAAATGTAGTATTTGTTGTAGTATCGTAGTATTCGAGTATTGTTTAACTTAGATCAAATTTAATTCAATGAGTAAAAATTCATTTGTGTAAAAATCGAAGTCATTTGTCGACAATATTTGACATTACGTGTCAAGCGGTAGGAGAGTATCTTAAAGAAAAACGGTGATTAATTATTATGAATATACCCACACTATAATTATGAATATACCCACGTTTGGTATTGTGACGACCATCTACTTCGTTACTATAAATATATAGACAGTTATATAGACAGACAGACAAGTATATAGACAGTTTATAGTTTTGAAAGTTTTTCACCTATATCCGCTTGAAGTTTACATTTGTGATTAACGTCAAAGGAGTATAACTTTGAACACACGGGAAATATACTCACAGTTTTCATAACATAGTTTGCTTATTTCATTACAGGCAAACAATGACCGTCTTCCGTAAACTAAGGACAAGAAAAACAACCCGGATATATACAACGATATGTCATCTCTATCCAAATTACTTATTAAGAAGGCACGTAATGAACAAACATGACCTATTTCTTCAAACTAAATATCGTCCAGAGAAATAGTGACTTTATTGCTATTGTGTTAGAGTACACAATAATATAACATTTCTTTTGTATATATTTTTTATATACTTACAATACAACTGTAAATTTTGTGTATACCTACGAGAATTATATATAAATAAAATGTAGGGTCATACGAAGGTGTGTGAAGTCTACCAATCCACACTTGGCCAACGTTGTGGACTATGGCCTAACCCTTCTCATTCTGAAAAGAGACCCGTGCTCAGCAGTGGGGCATTAATATGTTGATGACGATGAAAATGTAGGATAATTTCGAAAATTCCATAGTACGGCTACGGGTATTATTTTGAAAATAGTAGAACAATAGTTCGACCGTGGCGGAGCCACCCCCACCTTTTTATTTCTTAGAGCATGCAAACCACCTGATATTAAGTGATCACTGCAGCCCATGGACATCTAACCTCAAACTGCACTGGAGCTTGTGAGATCATACTTAGATGCGTCACTACTCCTGAGAACTAAGGCCGTCTCACTTGTAAGCGTACCGGACAACCGGACCTTCCCGGCTGAAACACATGGCTTCACGACGAACTGTAAGATGGCAGGTGACGGGCAAACTGTAATTCTACCACCTACTGTTTAACAAGGATGGTTTCACGGCGAATTGTCAGGGTGGTGGGTGACGAGCCCCATACAAACTATAGTTCTACCACCTCTACTTATAAACGCGCGTTTCGCTACAGCGCGCTATCGCCTCTCGGGTGAACCCGGCTTTAATAGCCTATTCGCCCCTCACTTCTATCTGATAAATACATTCAAAATGAGTAAAGTTTCATAGCCATTTCATAGTACCAAATGCAATGCACCATTTTCTCTACTTTAAAATTGTTAGTCATTTTACACAACTCCATGTTAAAGTAGAGTTGTATAGAAAGGATCGTTAGGTCTGTAGAGTTCTTGACCTAAATCCGAGAGCGGTTTAGGGGAAAAATAAAAAACTGACGCCAAATTAAAAATGAATGCGTCGATTCGCACAGTCGTAGCCATTTTATTTTTAAAGAGCAGCATACTAGCTTCTGGGCACCTCATGTTAAGTGGTCACTGCAGCCCATGGACACCCACATCTAACCGCAAACAAAATTGAAGTCTAAAGTCGTACATAGATGCGTCACTACTCCTGCAGATTAAGTTGAACGGTGGGGTACCGGGCACACTGCACAAATTTCAATAAGTGGTAGAACTATAGTTCGTCCTGAGAGAAACCCCCGCAGCCCTCATAATTCGCCGTGAAGCAGTTTTTCGGTTTCGGTTAGAGAGGTGCGGTTGCCGGACACATACATAGAGGCGACCATATACATACATCTCATACAATGTTTGTTATGTTGTACGTATGTTATATATTGGCTGCGATTCCTTTTCATGTCCCGCTACTTGTCACGGCTCTCTCCTTACCAATGGGAAAGCCTGGAGCATACTCCACCACGCTACTCCAATGTGAATTGGAGAGCAAGAATATAAAAAAAACTAGTATATATAACTGTGTTTTATACTTGTACAGTTAGTTCAGAGTTCAATATTTATGGATATTCCATACAACAAATAGGTCCATTAGGTAACCATTATCAGCGAAATTTATTGCCGTAATTAAAATGGAATCGTTGCAAAATATAGAAATATCGATAAAGCATTAACTTTTGTTAAGTCTTCGTCGTTTGTGTTGAGCGACCCCATAAACGGTGTACAAATGAGAAATTGTTTGTTGAAATCTTCAGTTATTAGAACGCTGAAGATACAGCCGTCTCTAAAATAAAGTGCCTTTACAAAAAAATAAAATAATAAATAAATACTTTCAACTTTTATGGTCCTGCACTGGGATACCCTATGTCGCACCCGTGTCATGGGTCAAAAAAGACGAGTACCCAAACACCAAGACCTAGGACATAAATCTAAGTTCATCATTTAGGTGTCTGTGGGAATCGAACCCGGAATCCTCGGCGGGTCAGATCGGTGTGGCAACCGCTCCGTCACGCGGGTCGTCGTTACAAGGAATCATAATATATTTGTCGCTTCAATAATTTTACTAAAACATGATAAGGGTAGTAATATACAGTATTTTGAATCCGGCGACCGTTTAGGCCTCCTTGCTGGACACGGATCTCTCCCCACAACTGGGGAGACCTGGAGCGTATGTTCCAATCCAATCCAAATATGTAATAGAGCAGCATGCTGGAATACTCCAGCACGCTGCTCTATTGCATATTGGAGATACGGATTAGTGGCCAACGCGTATCAGATGTTTTTACCACCCGCAAGACCTCCGACAAAGTTTACGACCGCTATACGATGATAACAAATATTACCCGACAGCTTAACGTGCCCTCCGAAACACGCAAGCGTGCATGAAATTCAACCACGAGCAGCCACCCATCCAACTAACGACCGTGCTCGACATTGCTTAACTTTGTAGATCAGTTGTAATCGACGCAAGCCGCAGAGCTCCGCGCGCTTCTGCTCTATAATAACAGTGTTAAACGCTGCTATATTGTTAAAGGTGGTAATGGAGATATAATTATACCGAGGCATTCAAACTCAGTCCTTATGGATGGCTATGCATCTGTACTTGACCTAAAACAGGATTACAAATGTCCATATGTTGGTGATTTTAGAAAATCATCATCCTCATCATCATCTCATTACTGTTCCCCTACTGGGAACGGGACTCCTCTCAAAAGGAAAAGGGTTAGGTCATAGTCCACCACGCTGGCTGGCACGAAAGTGCGGATTGGAAGACTTCACACACTTCTGAGAACTTCACAGAGAACTCGCAGATGTGTAGTTTTCCTCAGAATGTTTTCCTTCACCGTTAAAACAAGTGATAATCAATTTCCAAGGTTTGGTATAGTGACAATAACCAATCATTACGAAAAGGCAATAATAAGAAATATACAGTTCAATTTATTCGTATAGATTCAAACGTTAAAGGCGATCATTACACATGAAACGAAATAAGGACGTGTATACATATTTTTATACTGTAAACGGGACTTAATCGCGTAATATTTTAATCGAAGTATTTACCTCGACTCTCGACGT
>DWKL01004072.1:0-10909 GCA_018249415.1 Phareas burnsi
AAACCGCAAATCGTGAGTACTCGTTACATAATATAAAAAATGTATAATTTCCGCGATAATATTAGCTTAAAATCAATTAGTTTTTATTTAATGCATAAATATTCATTCGTTTTTAAGGATTTTTAAAATAAGATAAATACAAAAATTGGCGGCCATTTTTTTAAACTATCTACTTTTCGTGGGTCAGTCAACTGTAGTCTTGTTATAATTGTCTAAGTCAGCGAAAGTGTTAATAAGCTGTAGTCAAATTATAGATAATAAACTGATATTACGTCATTAAGTCGGTGTCAATTAAAATATATTATACACGTATTCATCGTCAAATATATACGAGTACATTTTATACTTAAAAGCGAAACCCGAGGAAATAAGATAATAAGTAGGTAACTATTTGAAGGCGTAGCGCCCTAAAACGGGAAGGGGATTTAGCGGATTTCTACCGCGGACCTAGTGCGCATGTCACATTTAGTCATACACCTACATAAACATAATTTCGATCGTATATATTTACCGCACAGCTGATCGCTTGGCAAATTACCAATATTTTATATTTCCGTAATCAGTCATGATATTATAAGAACTACTATAACTATCACTAAATATCTCGGCGACATCATTTTACAGTGGGTACCAGGGATATGGCAGTAGTGCAAGTGGAACAGGGAGCATTAAAAGGAATAGATTGTCATTACAATGGAGAACAATACGTCGCGTTTAAAGGCATTCCATATGCGACGCCGCCGCTCGGCACATTAAGATTCAAGGTAAGTTAAAAATGAAGTCATCGCACTACTACGTTAAGGTATTTTATGGTGTAGATTAGTTAACCATTTACCATTAGTACCAATTTTGCAAATCCTATTGTATTCTTCATGCTAATTTAAATTCATGTAGGTATATATTCGCCTTAATATAGACTAGCCTAGCCACTCGCGAATTACTACTCGCAAGTTACATTCGCATTTATAATATTAGTGTCGATTATGGATTTTAAATTTACGCAGAATATTTTTTTGCTTTTATTTACAATAGTTAGCTTATGTCCTTCCGAAGATGCAAGGTATCTGCTTGCCAAATTTAATCTAAATCGATTCGTTTACGTGTGAAAAGGTAACAAATATACAGAGTCACTTCGAATTTAATATTAACATGGACAATGTGATAACACCCGAGAAGATAATAATTATCTCGTTGCTTTGAGTTCCGTGGATACTACCCAAATTACTTATCCATCTAATTAATCTTTCATTCCTGGAGTAACATACTCCGTACCAGGATGAATTTAAAGACAGCAGGACACAGCAGTATAAAATATATTAAGTGGGGGGAACCTCAACCGTAAATTATAAACAAACATTTGATACTAAAATAGATTTATTATATTTCGTAGGACCGTATGAATATATTACAATGACAAATATCAAAACAGAAATATTGTTATGTGATATTTTAAATTTCACCAATTCATTTGGTGAAATGTCCATGTCCGACTACATAATATAGAGGTTATTAATTTAAGATTAACTACGAAAGGCTACGTTTTCGTTTTTTGACTTCAGAGACGCCATCTATTTCTAGCTAAGCTAAACGTCGTTGTCTTAATTTGAAAGGTGTGGTAAGAGAGAAATACTCGCGGCGCCCTAACTTAGTCTTTAGAGGTACCAACTCATCAGTGATCGAACTCAGGTAGGATTTCAGTCCCATTTGGGGATTACAGTAGTCCATGGTCAGCAGTGACAATATGTCTTCAGGTGGACTACAAGCTATAGATATTTTGATAGACGGTAGAACTATTATTCGTCCGTGGAGGTACCGCCGCCACCCTCACAATCCTCCATGAAGCAATAGCTGTCTCAGTTGGAGAGTTGTGGTTATCGGGTACACTTTCACTATCATAGTCCTCAGGAGTGGTGACGCATCTACGTGGGGCCTATTCAGTCTTGTCGAGTTTAAATGAGTGTCCATGGGTTGCAATGACCACTTAACATCATGTGCCTCACACGCACCTCTGCTACTTTTCAAACGTAAAAACAAGATAACATCTCGATGCCCAACCACGTAAATTTTGGTAATAATTCCTACGTATCTAAATAAATATTTTTTATAGGCACCGGAACCACCAGGGCCCTGGGAGGGAATCCGCGACGCATCGCAACACGGCCCCGTGTGCCCTCAATACAACGAACGGCTCGACCGCATCGACCCCGGCAGCGAAGACTGTCTCTACCTCAATGTGTTCACTAAAACTGTCAACCCCCCTCAACCACTCTCGGTCATGGTTTGGATCCATGGAGGGGGTTTCTACACAGGATCCGGCAACGCCGACTTTTACGGTCCGGACTTCTTCATGGCCCACGACATTGTACTCGTAACATTTAACTACCGTTTGGAAGTTCTCGGTTTCCTGTGTCTGGACACCGAAGAAGTTCCGGGTAACGCCGGTTTAAAAGACCAAGTAGCCGCCCTTAAATGGGTTAAAAACAATATAGCTGCCTTCGGCGGTGACGCCAACAATATTACGATATTTGGCTGCAGCGCCGGAGCTGCGTCTACTTCGTACCATTTAGTATCTAAAATGAGCGAAGGATTATTTAATAAAGCCATCTGTCAAAGCGGCGTTTGTCTTAATGAATGGGGTTACAATATTTATGGCAGAGAAAGAGCGTTTCAGCTAGGAAAATTAATTGGCATTGACACAGAGAATCCGAACGAATTGCTACAGTTTCTACGGGATATGCCGGTGTCATCTTTAATCAAAGTGCAGTTACCTGTATTAGGAAAACAATACGAAGATTTAGCAGACGGTATATTCTTCGGGCCGGTCATAGAAAAAGATCATCTCGACGTACAAAAGTTTATAACGGAAGAACCAGCTGGTTTAATCAAAAATGGCAAAATAGCGAAAGTACCAATCATAATTGGATATACATCGGGCGAAGGTATTGAAATAGGCAAAAGACTAGCCAATATCGCAGGGTTCCTGTCGATGGCCGGCGTGGTCGTTCCACGAGAACTTAAATTGAAATGGGCGCCTGAAAAAATACTGGAGGTTGACAAGAAAATACGTAAACATTACTTCCAGGACAAGGAAATAACGCCATCAATTTTGCAAGAATACGTCAACTTCGAGACGGACAGACTTTTCGTTTATAATATTGTCAGGTTCGCGCGGTATCACGTTAAAAATACGTCAAAACCGGTTTATTTGTACAAATTTACTGCCGAAACCGACAGGAACTTTACGAAGAAGTATTACAGCATGAACGCAGTGGCCGGAGTGTGTCACTCTGATGAATTGCCCTATCTTTTTAACGTCACGTGCTTAAATATTCCATTGTCCGATGAAACGAGACGGATAATTAAGACTTTTGTGCAACTGTGGGTTAATTTCGCGACGACAGGGTAGGTTGAACCCCAATTCAATTTTAACAATTTCATTTTAATAGCAATCTCTATAAAATATATTATACGGTAATCGTACGTCACAAAAACAAAAATCCTTTCCGCAATCCTACGAAATTCATCTACCAAAAGAAATAACAATTCAAAGTACATTTGACATATGATTTTAAAATTTAAGATTTTAAGCTAATATTATCGCGGAAATTATACATTTTTAATTACGTAACGGGTACTCACGATATGCGGTTTTTTAATTGCCTATATTTCGATCCAGTTGCATGGGCCGTGGTCGCGGTAAAACTGCGGTAGCGGGGAGAAACTATTGGCAGGCACTCGTGGTAGATTAGTCTATCTACCCTACGTCTAGTTCGTTTTTGTTATTTGTTTACCATATCACGACACACCACACTAAATGTATCTTTACGCACCGAACAAAGTTCGTTAATTAAAAATTATTTTAAAATTAACAAATAGAGAGCATGATCTGTATATATTTGTATAACAAACGGTTTCTACACTCATAGCCACCCTGTAAGAGTAACCTTGTGTTGTGAGTGCCATGGATACATACAAAGACAAGTACACAAACACTCAACCCAGAAATTTAAATTCACAATTTTAATGTCTGCTTCGCCCGGAATCGAACTCGGAACCCTCTGCGTGTCAGACTAAATGAAGAATTTATATTTATTTATATTTTGGGTCTGGGTGTTTGTGTGCTCATCTTGAATGTGTCCTTGGCACCCATGACACAAAGTATCCTATTGTGGAGCTATCTTCTAAAATTAAGGCACTATTACATTTAACTTGTACATACGTGGAGCTATGAATATAGGGAGCGTTTGTTTGTTTATTTAATCGTTTGTTTATATACTGTACACTAACCGGCTTATAAGCAATAGTTTCGTATATAATTATAATATGATGACTATTATATTCAGTGTACTATTAAAATAAAATCCAAATGTTCACGCAATTAGTAATATTAATACCGAAGTCATTGGTGAAGAGTGAGTCACCATACTCTATCGATATTTTTTCATTCATATGTTATCCATTATCACAAGCATTATCATATTTTTCGTTGTTTACAGGAATCCCGCATCTAATAATGAAGTACAATGGAAGCAATTCACGAGTCTAGAAAGAAACTGTTTAGTCATCGACAAAGAATGCAAATGCGTTCTCAATGTGGATGATAACATGAAGTTCTGGGAAGAGATTTATGGAGAATCTAATTTATAAATGTCATCTGTTATATAATAGCAAATATTGTAATATATTACAAATTATTATAATTAACAAAAACATTTAATGTTCCTAGATAGTTGGATTAAATTTTTTAGGGATAGGGAAATATAAAAATCAATGTTTAGGAATGAATGCTTATATTTTACTCAAGAATGCAAATATCTTAAAAAATACATATTCTAAACTTAGAACAAAATACTGCAATGCCGCAACAAATTCTTAAATAATTTTTGAATATCTCAACACAACCTTAAATTTGTAATTGTTACATAAACAAAAATTATATTTAAGACAGATAGTGCCATATTGCAGTATGATCATTTTGTTAACCGGTAATGGGGACTCGCACAGCATACAGACGATGTATCATTTCACATATTTACTACAAATACTATGTGACTTTTATCAGTCTTACGGATCATCTATTCTCAAATTTTTTAAATAAATGAAATTATAAATAAAATTATGTGAACGTCTACAAATTTGATTACGAAATACAAAATGACAAATAATTTTTCTGATAATTTCATAATTATGTATAAGTAACAAAAGTTCTACAAGTTTTATCTTAAAGCAGTTAAGAAATATAGTTAAGAACCTTTGTGTTGTTTGTCTGTCTATGTTAATTTGTTGCTTCTTGGGTAATAATTAATATATTAAACACAAGTATGTCTTCTAAAATTAAGGCACTATTACATTTAACTTGTACATATTAAAGACAATTTATATGATGTCATCTTTGTAGTTTAGCGGTTTGTGAGGGTTGACACTTGTTCCTTGTTCTAAATGGATTACAGAAGGTATATACATAGGCATAAGGTAAAAAACTCCTATCCTATTTGAATATACTTTAATATGGGATACTGTGAACACTTTCATTCGGGTGAATTATATTTCCTCCTGTTATGTGTAGCAGTCTAGCTCAACCGTTCCGAACTTGATTTGGAGTGCTGATGAGACATTTCCATTCATTTGTGCGTGCAATCCTGTATGAATGATTAAGCATACGGTTTGATTCAATGTAATAGTGATTGGTTCTGTCAAGACACTAGGGATGAAAAATATCTCTATCGTCACTTATATTATATGGAGGTATAGGGGAGATTTATTTTTTGTAAACGACTATTTTTTTCACGTAGTTCTAGTACGAACTCATTATAACTATATTAACACACACAGAACTGCGAGAACAAATGAATAAAACCACTTGAGTGATAACTTTCGAGCCCCTAACCTAAATCGCAAATCGGTCTCGGCGAAGTGATTCAGGTCGCGGTGCGAGGTCCCCGAGGCCGCGGCGCGCGCGGTCAGTAGCGGCCGGAACGCGAGTTGCGCGGCGGCTCACGGCGACGCTCGCGGGAACGCGAGCGGCGGCGGCGTTCGCGCGAGCGGCTGCGCGAGCGGCGCCCACCCTTGCGGCGCGCGTACAGATACCTGCCGCCATATACAACATCCGATACAGTATGTCTAACAATGTTCTTCAAATCTCATGAAAGGTGGGTCACAGTAAATATATCGTTACTAAAATATTCTTGAAGTGCTATAGTGTTAGATTTACATAAATATACAAGATAAATAAAAACATACAAAATAATGTGTTTTCGAATTTAATGCTACACTGTTTCTCAAAGTGTGGATAAAGATCCCCTTTGAGGATAGGGGATTTGCGATGAGATTTACGTTATGACGCCTGACTAGCCGATATGTGCGTCCTCTGATAATAGTTGTCACAACTGAAAATATTTGAATCAGTTTGAGCATTGAGCAGTATGAATCACTGCTGGAAATGTCCTCAGACCAAACCTTTTATGCCATTTTTAACAAGATGTCTGTAACGGATTTTTAGGCAGCAAGACAAATAGAATATTGGAAGCCATCATACAAAATGGTGAATTTAATTTTGGACTTTGTAACAACTTACTTATATGAGTTGGTTTCACGTCTGGTTATGATAAAATCCAAGTACGAGAAATCAGTGAATGCCGAATCTGATTACATTTTAAATTTAACAAAATTAAAATTTAAAATACCGGAATTTGAAATTAAAAGAAACAATCCCATCCATCACCACAATCCCACTTTTTGATAGTTTATTTTTTAAATAAAAAACATATATAAGCATGCTTTTTTTAGGGACATTGTACTTGTCTAGGAAGTGTAATAGGGATATGTGGGGCTGAGTTTGGGCAAACCTGAAGGAACTATAAATTGTATAGTAATTGAACAATAACAACTATTATGATATTGCAAAAATATTTTCTGTTTAACATACCCAAATAATGTAAAGGCACCACCATTATGTAGCCCTTCGCATTGTGATAGGTGATCAGTACTAAGATGTGAGCAACTAATAAAATGAAAAAAATACCTTCTAAGCTCCCTAGAGATAGGTTTAAGGTGCATGAAGTTGCAGAAGCCACTGCGCGTGCACTCGCCCATCTCGTACTGGCGGCAGCACGCCTCACGAAAGTCCGTCACGGGTGACAACTCAGCGTACACTGGCCGCCCACCAAACCATCGGTTGTTCAGATCGTTCACGGCTTTCTCAGCATCCTCTTCACGACGGAACTGTAACCATTGTGTAAGCCATATATCAATTGAAACTATGGATGCAAGTTGACTTATATATTTCACTGTAAACTATGTATATATATTTTTTTGTCTAAATACATATGAAGTGATTCTGATAGTTGGTAAAACTATAGTTTGTCCCGGGAAGTACCATCGCCACCCTCATGTTTTGGTTGGGGATGTGCGGTTGTCAGGTACACTTACAGAGGCCTCTACGTATGACCTCGGATACAATTTTAGTTTTGTTTCTGGTTAGACATGGGTGAGCTGCAGTGACCACTTAACATGAGGTAGCTTGCACATAAGTTTGCTACACTTAAAACATAAACAAAAGGTAGTAAAGGTACCATAATATTAAATTATATACCTTAGTGTATCAGGCAACTTCAGACATGTTGAATGTTCCAAGCGGTGTATATTAACATTATATATCATAATAACCATTATGGTTTATATCTGTATTTAAAATATTTTTGTCAACTTCAGCTATGGACTGTAAATTTTATAACAATAATTCATTTTTCATATGAATAAATATTTTTCTATGTTAGTCCCATATAAATATTAAAAATATGATAAATATGTACTAGTCATGAGTTTAGAAATCCTCCCATACTTAATTTGTATTTTCAATTATAGTTCTAATGTAGTTACTGTATATAAAATGAAATACTGAGTATGTAGACTGAATGTTTCAAGTTACCATTTACACCTTTTCCCTCACCTTGATGTAAACATTTCCTACTAAATGGTCACCTAAATTGTCACACACATTCATTTCTTCAATTTCTCCATATTTGTCCTCACATTCCACAAACACATCTTCAAAAAAGTTATCATAATGCTCTTGCATTTCTTCATCAGATACATTGGCTACCACCACTGGAAAAGAAATATTACAACATTATGTACATTACATTATAGTACATTATTCATTGTAGAATAAAATAATAAATATTTCACACTCAAAGCTATTTAAGGGTTTCTTATACACCTAGACCACAAAGAGTTAAAAATTCTAGAATGTCTTATTTCAGTAATAAACTCTTTAAACAAGTCAGTCAACTCGTTAAGCATGTCATCAATTAAACATGTCATTATCACACTACTCTGAACTAATTTTTTATATTAGAATGTTACTATTAGTTACAAATTCAGGAATACACTATTTCTGCCATAAGTCCTATACTAAATAATTAAGTCAAAGCACACATAGCACTGCAGCTTGTGTAGATTGTAAGTGATCTACAAAGTTAAGCAACGTCAGGCAAGGTTGGGAGTCGCATGAATGACCACTAGTGGGTACATTTCATTCATGTTTCCATGCTTCACAGGACACATTAAGCTGTCAGGGCCAATAGTCAACATTGGATATCAGTCTTGATAGGCCTTGTGGGTGATTTAAAACTTCAGACATGTTGGACACTAACCCATTTCTCTACCAATCCATCATACACAAGCATAATGGCGTAAGCTCCAGGACTACTCCACTTGAGAGGACAGATATGTGCCCAGTAGTGGAACATAAAAGGGGTTGCAGCCAATTAGTTCAAAATATAGTATGACTACTCACAGTGACTGCCATCAGCAGATTTGGCTGAATTCTGAGGATTCACATAAAGATTTTGTAACAGAACGGTCTGTGAGAACGTTGGTTTGTTGTGAATACGTGAACACCGGTCTCCATGTCGACAAGCCCCTATCTTGAAGTAGAATGAACAGTTTACTCTGGAAAAAATAAATGATTATATAGACGGGTCCATTAGATCGTTATATGGTTGGTTAATCTGGATAATATACAAAAACACCTCTTGAATGAGTTGATGTGAGAAAGAAAAATCAAAGTCAATAAGAAACCAGGAGAAGCAATGAATCTGTAACTCTAAATTAAATTGAAATACTATTTTAAGGTGGTAAATCTATTTGTGCCCCATTGTAGCACAGCGTTTTCAGTCTCATAATTCGCTCTTCTTCGTTCTAGTGGGCAGTTGGGGTGCAGCAGCCTTAATTACGCATGGCTTTCCAATTTAGATAGGATAGCAAAGCTTCCGTTATCAAGTTCAGGTAGAACTGCTTTTCTACTTCAATTAGAGCATCGAATAAGACTTGTGATTGACGTCCATGACGAATATTTAAACATAACATAAAAACAATTTACCATTTACATACCTACAATGTCATCAACAAATTCTAACCTACGTTACATATAAAATGTGTACATAAATGATGAAACTGTTTAAAACGACTATTAAATACTTTATTAAATAAGAATAAACTTACTTATCCTTCTCTGTACCAAAAATAGCAGCCAAATACTCTGCCATCCTTAGACACAATATATGTCACCTCTGTTGGAAGACTATTTTCGGTATAACCGTACAACTGAAAACTGAATTATTATAATTATTAAAGTGAATTTATGAACGGGACACAATTTTTTTGCAACACAATTTTTAAATTACATTACTGACCATAAATATAATAAACAATTATCTCATTTCTCCACACATTTAAACCCCAACTTGCCAAAATTACCAAAATCTCGACGCGGGCCAAGCAAGTATTACTGCATAGATAAAATAAAAATACTATATATATTATGCGTAACGTAAAGCACAGATTAACTATACACAAGTTGTATCAATAAATAAAGTAAAACAAAATGGCGACTTTTGTATTCGTATTGTATTCCACCTTTTAGAAAAAATGCGAGAGGCAAAGAGAAATGCCGCCATCTTAAAATATATACTCATTGAAACAAACACCACAAAAATTACAGATTACACAAATATGGCGCCTGTAATCTATAGAACATACACCTAAAATATTATCTGTTACAAAGTTTTATAACGTTTATGACATATTGATGTTGCCAGTACATGCCTTCTTACATTACTGGGCTAACAAAAAATATATATTTATTTTGTAGTTTCCTTCATTTTTAGTATATTACAGGTATCATTTAGTATTTATTCCTTATTATTATTATATAAGATTACGCACGTACGTACGATCTAATATTATTATTCTTACCCTTTAATATTGTCCAAAAATTTATATAAAAATATTTATATTAAACACTTCTCTTTTATAAAAACGATATAAACGCTGTTATGTTCTGGTTTAAAGGGTGTAGGAAAAGAGAGACACTTCCTTTCCGATTACTAAGCATTCTGACTCAATCCTTAAGGATATCAGCACATGAAATTAATGAAACAATGCATACAAATAAGATAGTGAACACGAACTCAATAATTTGTCTCTCAAAAATTATTATTGGATTTTAGTATTATTTTTGTCGTTCTTAAGTATGGGTTGATATTCTAAGAAAGCCTTGTCTTGTTTTAGTTGATATTAGGTATTATACTCGCAATGAACTATAATCTAGTAATATATCTGCGGGATGAAAAAAACAGTTACCCTGTATCTATATACGTTCAAGCTAGTAGTTATCGACCTATTTAAAATCATATTTAACGAAACCTTCTTACTTCAGAATAAATAATTATAAAAAGGAGATATTCTTATTTTTGTTTTAAAGTTGACAGAAGGAATATATTTATAAAACTTTAACCACCAATCACAATTATTTTTAACCTCCGTTTCCGTTTTTCTATACTATTAAATATTTTTATTACAGCGTTCTGCAGATCACTGATAAAACTTAAAATGTCAAAAATATTTA
>DWKL01004073.1:0-10907 GCA_018249415.1 Phareas burnsi
GCTAGTACATCTGTATCAGACCTTTTAAACCTGAACTCTGCTGAGTTAAAGGCATGGATATCCCGAAAAGCTGCTGCTTTTCGGGATATCCATGCCGAAATAGGGATACCAACAAACGCAAATTGCTTTCACGTTCCCGACACACAAAACGCATAAATCCTTCGTTTAAATTTGCTATTTTAAAAAGTTACTCGAAAGTCATAAATCGCGCGTTTTTTGTATTTTGAAAAATTTATTGTGTTATACAATTTTTATTTTATTTACTGGACACAAAATTACAGACACTTCCACTCCGTTCAAAATTACGAGCGGCACGCTGCGGAATTTACGAATGTGTGTTGTGAAGTATTTTACTAAAATATATTTTGCGCTTCAAGCATATTCTGATTATGTAAAATGGGCATATGTGGGAATATAGGGCGAACTCCGGAACGGACGTTGTTTGAAATTTTCCGAAATTTACGTACGAACGGGAACCGTCTAAATCGTAAAACGGTTAATGACGGATTTTGCGGCCGTAGCTATGTTTGCACGAGTGCTGGTTACCATATAAATAATTATTGAAATATATAATTTTATTGTTTAGTAGTAAATTTATATAAGCAGTGATAGTCTGACGTTGAAAGTTCCGGCCTGTCACAATGGCCGGGCCGGGGTTCAAATTCGGCACGCACCTCTGATTTTTCGATGTTACGCGCGTATTAGAAATTAATTATCACTTGCTTTAACGGTGAAGGTAAACATCGTGAGGAAACCTACACATCTGAGAGTTCGCTGTAAAATTCTTGAAAGTGTGTGAAGTCTACAAATCCGCACTTATTAGCGTGGTGGACTAAGGTCTGACCCTTTAATTCTGAGAGTAGACCTGTGCCAGCGGCGTGCTAATGGGTTGATGATGATGATAACATCACTGTCAAAAATAAGAATTCTGAGCCGAGTAACAGTCAACATTTACAGTACTCAAGCATTGAGAGTACGCATGAAACAACATTTTTCTTCAAATGTTTAGTTGCTGTTGGCCCTAGTGCCCTTTACGGTTTCACCTGGCGAGCCTGGAAGGGCTCACCGGGGATAGAAGACTATAGTCGTGAAGAGAATAATGGTTTCGTACCGTGATGGGAGCCACGACCCGAGGCCGCCCTCCTCTTCTGATGGGAAATTGCGGCTGGTCCAAGGGCACATAACTATTTTGTATTCGTGTAGATATTTTGGGATTATTTTAGAAAACAAAGAGAAATTAAACGCTGATTCTCTTATAAGTATTACCTTGAGTAAGTTAAAACCATTTCTAGTCAAGTTATTCAAGTAATAACTTTATCAAGTATTTTTTATCGTTGCAAAAAGTAATCACTTTATAAATACAGGCAAAGGAACCGGTGGAACATGAGAATAGGAAGGGGAGATGACCTTCAACATTGTGTTCAAGAAAATAAGAGTTATATTTTGTTCTTCTTGTTTGGGATCTCCTAAGAATTTTCCCCACCAGTATAAATATTTATGCGACGCCACGGCCGCCTTGCTTTAGCGTGATGTATGTAAATACCGGGAACTATCCGAGACGTAATTAGCATAATTCTTGACCTCCGCTCGAGCAGTACTTTCAACATAGAATGAGTTGGATAAGTTTAGGAAGATATATTTTTTAAAATCTATATATTTTTTTCTAAACACCTTTTATACTGATAGCATAGATTAGAATTGTCGGTGTCGTGGGTGCTATGGACACACATAGACAACTACAGAAAAACTCAGAACCGCAATTAAATTTTTTAGATGTTTACCTGGCTGGGATTCGAACGCGGAACCCTTTGCGTGTCAGATCCATATGACTGTTGCGCGTCGTTAAAAGTTGAAGTAAATTTCATAATTATAACGGGTGCAATGTACTAACGGCCGTACCATTTGGATTGGTGTATTACAAAATGGTAGAACCCGTCGTGGTTCGATTCCGGGGACATCTATATCTATTTTTTTCTTACAACATCTGTATAAAGGCTTCTGTGATATAGTTTGATGGGTGCGGTCCTTACTGCCCTTGCAAAACTTGAGGCGTTCCACCTTAGTCTTCAGGGATAGCAACGCATTTGTGATCGACCTCAGGTAGAGCTGACGGTGGGTATCTTGGTAGTGCCAACTATTCGAATCCAAATACGTACCACCTAAGATACGCCTTTAGTCCTGTTAGAGGTTAGATGTGAGTATCCATGGGATGTAGTGACCACTTAACATTAGGAAGCACGCTCGCTTGTTACTCTTTTTACGTAAAAAAACACTTTCAACCTGAATAAACAAAAATGTATAACAACAGACCAAACCATTTATTGAAAAAAGGGAAAAACATTTCTACATAAATTTCCAGTTCAAAAAATGTAGACATACATAACGCTAACCCAAAATGAGTCTGACGAGTAAAGTACTAGAGGAGCCTACGTTAAATATTCCATCGGGTTTCCTTACAAAATGCTTGTATTAAACCTACATGTGAGCGGCATGGCCCGTGTTGAGTAACGTACCGCGCGTGACGGGATAACTAAATGTCGGGGTGCCTAAATGTAGGGAACACCTGCAGGGAAAATTGTAAAACACGGGAGAAACAAGTAAATTATTAGGTGGTAGAACTAAGGAGATAGCCTAGTGCTCGAAATGTCGGCCTCTCGCACTGGGGGTCCGGAGTTCGAAACCCGCACGCATTTCTGATCTTTAGAAGTTAGGTGCGTATTAGAAATTAATTGTCTCTCGCTTTAACGGTGAAGGAAAACATCGTGAGGATACACACATTTGAGAGTTCTCTGTAAAGTTCTCGTAGGTGTGTGAAGTCTACAAATCCGTACTTGGCCAGCGTGGTGGACTATGACCTAACCCTTCTCATTCTGAGAGGAGACCCGTGCCATTTTCATCAGATGATGACGAGAAATAATCCATCCCTAACCTACAATGCTGTTACTTACCGAAACCATTTTTTTATGTTTGAAGAGTAGCATACGAACGTGCAGGCCAACTAATGTTAAGCGGTGACTGCCGCCCGTAGATACCTACATCTAATCTCAAATATAACTGAAGTTCTGTTTGAGGTCGTACGTAGATCCTGTAGCCTCAGAGGGTCGTCTCGAATAAGTGTGCCCGGCAACTGCACCAACCGATCAATCGAATTTAGACTATAGTACGACCACTTAACGAATTTTTAAGTTATGGCCAAAAAAGAGGGTATTTTTTAAAATTTGTTCTACCGCCATATGCAAGAGATTGAGATATCAAACATGGATACATATATAGAGTAGTTTCAAATAGTGAAACTTTCGTATTTTATTGACTACGACAACTTCAAAATATGGAAATCGACTACATGTTGGATAACGGCATTTTAACTTAAGGACGGTAGTACACTTCGCCTGGGAAGGTCGCGCTTACCGGTCGTCATGACGCAATTCTTATGTTTCAGTCGGAAAAGTGTGTTTGCCGGGTACATACAGCGAGACGATTATCTTAGTCCTCAGGAGTATTAACGCATCTACGTAGGACGTCAAATAGGTCTTTAGTCTTGGTTGAGGTTAGATGTGGGTGTACATGGGCAGCAGTGACCACTTAATATCAGATGGCCGGCGCGCTCGTTTGCTACTTTTTTCACGAATTTGTAGAACACTGCAACAGTTTCCATTTAAAATAGTTTTAATGTCAATAACAGACAATCAAGACCGAGTTGGCAGCTTACATCAATTTAGTGGACCACTCGACTGTTGGCTGGCGGCTGTTCAGAACGTCGTAACGATGTCGTCGCGGGCTCGTGCCGACGACCGCGCGAGACGCTGCCGTATCTCGTTCTAGGACTCACATCTGCATTGTTGTTTAAGCGGAATTTGAAGAGTTACTACTTTACTATTGCTTACGGTGGGGTTTCACTCATTTCTCGTCATCTATTAAATACACATAATTCCTATACGTTTCCGTCTACCATTTTTATTTAATTTAAACCGGAAACTTTCGAATTTATTACGATGAAAAATTGCACTATGTCTTAACATACACGAATGTTCCGTGAAGTCCCTGAAGCAGTAATAGCCTAGTGGTTAAGATTCCGGCCTCTTAGGCTGAGCGTCTGGGGTTCAAATCCCGCGTGCAGCTCAAATTTTTCTAAGTTTCCTCACGATGCTTTCCTTCACTGTTAAAGAAAATTGTAATTCATTTATAATATGCAAGGTTATCTTATCTATAACTTCCTAAATTTAATACTCAAACATCACAAATAGTGGAACAAATGGCTATGTTTATGCAACATCGTTCCAGTAAAGTACTCTGTCCCATATTCGGCTATCTTGTCCCATTTACGCAACGAGGCTATTCACGTCTCCGTTTGTGGTAAGTCTAGACTTTCCTGTCTAGACAGAATTGTACAATAGACTTAAGTGACGATGATATTTTCGTGTACAAGGGTTTGGCAAAAAAAACTAAATAGAATCATTGAAATATAATAATATATAATATAATGGTTTCTACATTCATAGCCCCGTACTAGGATTGCCTGTGTTGTAGATGTCATGGATTTATACAAAGACAAGGAGACCAACAGCCCGATCTTGAACATAAATCTAAATTTATCATTTAAATTTTTACCTGTCATCGTATCAAGTGCCCTATACGTCTTAGGTTGGTATGGTTACAGCTGAGCCACGCTGCTCAAATCATTCCAAAATGTATCATTAAGCAAATATTTGTTTTAAGATCCACTAAGGTACTTGTGTCTGAAATCCTTTTCATGTATCTATAGTGATACAAAAGGAAATATAAGAATATATGCTATGTAATGTAGAGCGTATGCAATATTGAGCCAGTAACTTATTTTAGTCCGTATTAGGATATGGTGTCCCATTTACACAGCTACGCTTTTTCCATTTCCGTTACACTTTTCCATTGTTAGATTCCGTTTTCTGGCTAGAGATCATTAGACGGGAATACGCTAATTAACTATATTTCAAACCATGTTTATTAAGAATATATAAAATAAAAACATTAGAAAACGTGTTAGTAATGTAATCTTAAGCGACTTTAAAAAAGGAGCTCCCATTATCTGTTGCTACTACAGAAGAATATATCATGGACCCATTAATGTCACACTGCTGGGCACAGGTCTCTTTCAGAATGAGAAGGGTTAGGCCATAGTCCACCATGCTGGCCAAGTGTGGATTGGTTGACTTCAGCTTCGAGAACTTTGCAAAGAACTCTCGGATGTGTAGGTTTCCTCACGATGTTTTCCTTCACCGTTAAAGCGAGTGATAATTAATTCATAATACGCACATAACTTCGAAAAATGAGAGGTGCGTGCGGAGTTCTCTGTCACAAAAGAATACGATAGTGCTAAAATAGAAGATAGAAGAAGAAAATAGAAGGGTGTATGTTGGATGTAACGGATTTTATCGAAAACTCCTCTACGAATTGGAATATTCTTTTAATATTATGATCTTCCTTATAATATGAGTTTTCTTTCTTAGCCTTCTGATCTGGTTCTCAAAGTTCGGACAGTGGTTTTCAAGATTTATCCGGCTTCTTATATTTCTAAAGTTACTGAATAGAAATTTCAACTTTTGTTTTCAGTTATACTTACTTGAAGTCTTACTTATATATTTTTGTAAATTTCTTAAGGTTTTTTTTTGCAAATTTATTTTTAAACTACATTTCGTTTGTATAAGACTTTGTTAACGAGTATGGTTTTATTTAAGGGCATATTCTGTTAAAAAATCCACTGTCGTTTGTAATTATACACAACACTACAAGCAAGTGACACAGTTTATGCAACATCACGCCAGTAAAGTACATTGTCCCATATTTGGATATCGCGTCCCATTTAAACAACTAGGCTATTCATTCCCCGTTACAAGTCTAGACTTGGAGGGTTTCCTGTCTAGACGTTATGGGTTTTTTATACGTTGACTTAGCGACAAGGCAGACTAACCATTTGATGGAATGCCGTCACCGTCGTCTATGGACATTTGCAACACCAGAGAAGTCGCCATTACATCGCCGGGTAAATGGAGAATTTGAAAGAGAATATACATATGTATGTATTTACTTATAGGTTGTAAAACTATAGTGCTTCTTTGAAGGCGTCTGTGACTTTAAAAAAAAATCTTTCTACATGCATAGCCACACACTAGGATTCTCTGTGTCGTCAGTGCCATGGACGTATACAACCACGAGGACACAAACACCCAGACCCAGAACAGAAATCCGAATTTATTTTTTGATGTCTAGTCTAAACTAGACACCAAAAGCATGAATTTTAATACTGTCTGTATATCGAACCTGGAACCCGGAATGTGTTAAATTGATATGGTAGCCGCTGCACCACGCGGGTAGTTGGACTTTAGCGGACTATATCATTATCGGCCCATTAATATCCCACTACTGGTCACGGGTCTTCTCTCAGAATGAGAAGGGTCAGGTCATAGACCACCACGCTAGCCAAGTGGGGATTGATAGACTTCACACACCTTAAAGAACTTTATAGAGAACTCTCAAATGTGTAGCTTTCCTCACGATGGGTTCCTTCGCAGTTAAAGCACATGACTTTCAAAAAACAGAGGTGCGTGCGGATTCGAACCCCGGACCCTCAGTGTAAGAGGCCGGAATCTTAACCACTAGGCTATCATTACTTATACGCTACGAGTATATATACGCTATTAAAACACCGAGCAGCTTGCTTTATAACTGTAAAGCAGTAACTGGGATTCAGTATTCTTCAACCGTAATAGTTAAAGACCAAGTCATAACATCTCGCGTTTTATTGAAATTCCGCTTTATTGACACTAATACTTTCTTAATCCGCCTTCGCGATTCGCGCGTCTAGACGAGACGAAGCCCTTATGTCTAGACTACATATAAATCTTAATCTGCATGACGTGACACGTCATTTGAAGGTGGTGGTAGGACTTAACGTTCGACTGCGGCGGCACTACCAACATGTTATTTCTGCTTTGTATTACATGTTAGCAGCAACAAGCAGTGACAGCCTAGTGGTTATTCTGACTTCTAGTGCTGGGTGTCCGGGATTCAAACCTGCACGCACTTTAAATTTTTCAAAGTCATGTACGTATTAGAAATTAATTATCACTTGCTTTAACGGTGAAGGAAAACATCGTGAGGAAACTCATACATCTAAGGGTGCTTTGTTAAGTTCTCTGAGGTATGTGAACTCTGGTGGATTGCGTGGTGGTCTACGGCTTAACCATTCTTATTCTGAGAGTAGATCCGTGATCAACAGTGGGACATTAATGGGATGATGATGAAGGTGGATAGCCGTGTAAAATATTGTGGTCTAGATTGAAGCGATAAGCGATAAGTGATAAGACACAAACGAGCTTTTCAATTAAGTTGAACTCGATTTAGGACAATTTAGGAAACAAATGTAACTTAGGTACCACTGTTAGCAACGGACATTATTGGCTGACACTCGAGATTAAGAAAGGCTCGATATTTGTCAAGCGGTAGGAGGGTGACTTAGCCAATAATGAGGGTACTTTACTGAAATTATGAATATACTTGAGTGTACATTACTGAAATTATGAAAATACTTGAGAATACTTTACTTAAATTATGAATATACTTGAGGGTACTTTAATGAAATTATGAGTATACTTGAGGGTACTCTAATAAATTATGAATCGTTTGCCACTTCCATGCTATAACATGCTGTCGTTGACTTTAATTCGTTGCTGCCCGTAAGGACTAAGTCTTTTATGTGAGAGGAGTAACAGACGAGGGTGCAGACCACCTTGTAAATAGTGGTAACCGTTACGCCACGTACGTCGTCAAAATCGTTTTAAAGGTTTTTTGTGTTCGAAGAGTAGCAAACGAGCGTGCAGGTCACCTGATGTTAAATGGTCAGTGCAGCCCGTGGACAACCTCATGTAACGTCAAACAAAACTGAAGTTCTGAGGTCGTACGTAGATGCGTCACTACTTCAGAAGACTAAGATGATCGCCACGCTGTAAGTGTGCCCGGCAACCGCACCTCTCCATCCGAAACATAAAAATTGTTTCACGGCGAATTATGACGGTGGCGGTGGTACTCCATCGGACGAACTATAGCTCTACCACCTATCGAACTAAATAGGTGTTACTATGATGGTGAATTAAATAATTTCAATAGTTTACAGTGTTTTCCTTAACGTCCGTAACAGTAATCTAGACATAAGGGTCTTTCTCTTCTAGACTCGCACGCATTCGCGAACGCGGCTTAAGGATCGTATTAGTGTCAATAAAGTAGAATTTCAATAAAATCCAGAATATGATGACTTCGTATTTACATATAACGGTTAATGAGTACTGAAACACAGTTACTCCTTATATGTAGTTATGAAGCAAGCTACTCGTTTTAATAGCGCTTAACTCCGCTAAAGTCATAGTGAATGATGACATCACAGTCAGTCAATATCACAAGGGCTAAGTATTATTGTTACCAACGTAATACTGTTCTGTTAGTTTATTTCTATTAGGGATTCGCTGATTAACTAATCAATCAAACTAATCAAATCTTCTTTCCTGGTTTGTAAAGTTTAAAATAAAACGTCTATGCTTTAAAAAAAGAGTATAGCAAATTTCAATTGACAACATACGAACAATGGCAACCAAAATGATCTACATTATTTCTCTTGTAATTTTGTTTGCTTCCGGCGGCATTATTTATGATGTTATGTACGCTCCAACATTTTCCTTATATACATTGGCAGCCCTTCCAACTAAGATGCCTTTACCAACGTGGTCCTTGATAGCCACGTGAATATTTTAGCGCTCACGAGAGTAGGGTCGCCAAGCATTCGGGTACAGATGGATAAAACGATACAAGACAAAACAAAACGATAAAACGATACAACATTACCGAGATTCAAATCGAAATAAATTTAAAATGGATAATGAGCGTGTGAATCAAAATATAAATTCTGTACTAATAAATAATAATACGCAAAAACATTAGCAAAAAATATGACTATATTTGACTTGAAAGCTGTGTTTGGGCAAATATTCCATATTTGGCATATGTTTGCACAAATATTCCATATTTGGCATATGTTTGGGCAAATATCCATATTTGGCTAGACATCTCTTAAGCAAGCAACAAGTACATATTTTAGTATGAAATTACGTTAGACTTGCAGGCTTCGCTTGGGCATCTCATCATCATTACCAACTCATTACTGTCTCAATGCTGGAAATGCGTGTCTTTTGAGAATGAGAAGGGTTAGGCCAGAGTTTGCTGATCTGTCCAAATGCGATTTAATAGACTTGAAACATCTTTGAGAAGTTTATGGAGAAATTTCGTGCATGTAGTTTCTTCTATGACATTCTTCACCGCTAAATATAGTGACAGTTAATTTTTAAAATGCACATAAATTTAAAATTCAGAGCAGGATTTGAACCCTAGGCTCTCAGTTACTGTTGTAACTGCTTGTTCGACATTTAGTGATTGGATGAGTTTGTAATAACCCAGTTAGTAATCTATATTTGGGACGTAAACAATATTTTAAATTAAAAAGGCAATACCAGATTTACAAATATGTTATCTCTGACAAAGGTTTGTCCAATTTTAAGGTTGAAATGTCCGTGTAAATTTAATGCCGAGTTCGGCTTTTATAGTTTATCGCTTGGCAACCCTACCAGGGAACAGATGTTTGTATTTTGTGCGAACCTCTGTTTATGATACGCGAGCGATATTGAATTTTGAAACGAATTATATTGAATGTAGAATTTATTGGTTCACGTCGTAACAAATCGTACTTCTTAACTTGTGGAGTAATTATAAACAAGTTATTCTTGATCTAGGCGTTCAATTTGTAATTTGTTTTTTGCCTTTAAAACTTAATATTTATATTACTATGTAACTAACTAACTACATTACTAAGTAAGTAACTAACTACGTTATTACGTAACTATCTAACTAACTAACTACATTACTAAGTAACTAACTAACTAACTACATTACGTAAGGAAACATTATAAAATCAAGGTGTTTGTCTAGTTAAACACTTGATAGGTGGTAGAAGCAATTCTTGTATTTTGGTTGGAGAGTTACGATTGTCGGGTACACTTGCAGCGCGGTGACCATCTTAGTCCTTAGGAGTAGTAACTCTACGCAGAATGGCACTTAGTTTATGGCTCTGAATGCAGATAATGTTATTTATGTATTTAATATTACTATTTCTACCATATAACAACATCGTTAAACGTTGCGTGTTTTGGTTTAAATGGTGAGGTTTGAGAGAGACAATTATTTGATGCGTTCCTACTTAGTCCTCGAGGGTAGCAAAACATCTGCGGCCGGTCTAAGGTAATACATCAATCCTATTAGGGGGGTGAGTATAGGTGTCCATGGGTGGCAGTGCCCACTTACCATCAGGTGGAATGCATGCTCATTTGCGACTTTAGTTCTATATTTTTTTATTTGTTTGCCGCTAGGTGCCTCTAGCAACTCTAGAGCCACCTAGCGGCGAATAGAAAAGTACAGACAGGAGCGCCACGCCAGTGACGTTCGACGGATTCTATATTATAACCGATCTGGTAAGTTTCACTTTACGCGTCGCCACCACGCAGTTAAACGTCTGGGAACCGTCCCTTGTCCTCTTAATTCTGCTCTGTGATTATTTTGTAATGTTGTCTAATATGTATTAATTGTATATAGTATTGAGACTTATTAACGAGATATGTGTTGAGTGATTGAAATCACCCATCTTCCTATTTCTTGTTTATGTTTGATTAGCAAAGAGCGTGCATGCCACTTGATGTTAAGTGGTCACTGCTGCCCATGGACACCCACATATGACTCAAATAAAACTGAAGTTCTATGTGAAGTCATATGTAGATGCATCACTACTCCTGAGGACTATGACAGTCGCCTCGCTGTAAGTGTGCCCGGAAACCGCA
>DWKL01004074.1:0-10907 GCA_018249415.1 Phareas burnsi
TGTTTATTGAGATAAACATATTTAATTTTAATTAGTATCGATATTGAACCAGTGTTTGTAATGAACTCGATATACGAATAGTCTACAAGCGGATATGACGCTTGGAGTGATTTCCGGAACATGGAGCGCGCGCGCCGTAAAAATTCATTCTCATAATCTTTTCATAACGCGCCGAAAGAAATATAAATTCAATAAAATAGAATGGCAATAGAGTCCTTGCAATCGAACCATGGAGAGATCCACCGTTTAGTGGACGGAATATTTTCGTAGTTGCAATTTGCGCTTAATTGAATTTGCGGTGTCAGGGATAGAGAATAAGGTATATCTATGGTTGCCAACTACTACCTACAATGTTTGTGAATAGCTATATTTTTAAATACATTACTGTATTTTCGTGTTTATAATTTTATATAGTTCGAAAAAAAATAAAGTCTCCATAATTCTGTTATTAATTTTCGTCCCTATAACATTCGTCACCAAATCTATAAAACTGATTTAAAAAAAAATCTATGTTCCAATTTCTAGCAATATGTCTTCTTTAACAACAGACTAAAAGTATCATTTTATAAAGGTCAACGGGGCATATATAAATGCGAAATTGATAAAATAAAAATATAGGGTTGCTATTATGCATTACTAGTTATACTATTAATTTCCTTCAAATATTCTTTATTTCCTTTGTCCAACCTTATCAAATTATATTTTTGTTAAATAATTTGGTACTTCGACTATATATAGCGTAAGCTGGTTATATTTACATTTATATTGTAATGTAATAAAACAAAGAGCATTTACGCTATGAACGTTGAACTCTGGCTCGTGAGAAACACGCCAATGGGCCCGATAAGTCACAGAGTATAAAAGTGAGGTTTTTGAAACCGCAGCCCGCCGTTGCGTAAAATATTGGTATGTAGTTATGAAACCAATAGTTATTTACCTTTGCCGTTTCGCCCGGAGGCAGTATGGAAGGCCGATAGCCGAACCACAGAAGATATTAAGGTAGAAATGTCATCCGATCTACGAGTATATGATCCGCACAAATAAATTAAGTTAGAAGTGTCCGTCTGTATAAAGATATACAAAAACGAATGAGCTTACCGGATCTTATTAGAAAAAAAGTAGGGCTAGTTTGGTTAGGTTAGGTTTTTTTTTTAGTTTGTAGAGTAGCAAACGAGCATGCAGGCCACCTTATGTAAAGTGGTCACTGCAGCCCATTTAAGCTTAAACAAAACTGAAGTTCTGTCTGAGGTCGTAAATAAATGCGTCACTACTCCTAGGACTAAAATTGACGTCTCGCTGTAACTGTGTCCGGCAACTGCACCTCTCCAACCGAAACTCAAAAACTGTTTCACGGTGGATTATGAGGGCGGCGGTGGTATTTCCTCGGGTGAACTATAGTTCTACCACCTTCAAAGTTAGATAGGTTAGTTATTAAGATCGCGTGGCGATACTGCATTAGATAACGAACAAACTGTAACTATGTTTATATGTTCCCTCATATGTCTGTACAAAACCATATTAAAATTAATTCATCTCGTTCAAAATATTGGTAATTCTTGAATCGATTTTCAGAAGAGTTTCAGCTTAGAGATCAAACACTCTACAGAGCAATATAGGCCCTTAAAAATGTTTAAGATTTAAAGAAATGTACACAGGGGCACACGCGGATGGAGTCGTCCAAGCAATTTTTTTTAAATAAACTTAATAAAAGTTTCAGTTAAACACAGGCCCAATACAGATGTTAGTTCGGTTTATCGCACAAATTAGTCCATGCTGGAAATGTGGTCCAAAATCCTCGGAATAATAACAGTGTTACTGCCACTAGGCTTGCGCCACCCGATAATTTATAATTTGAGAAGTACTGGTTAAAAAAAGGCATTTTATATGTAAATGGCCTTTGATACCATTTCTACAATTAATATATTCTGTGGTCACCACACCTGCTTGACATCTATGTAATCAAACAGCGGACACCAGCATGTCATTTACAATTTTAATTGACTGAGCGATATATTTGTAAATTCTTGAATAAATCCGCGAGCAAAAAACTCAAATGTGAAAGAATTCCGGTCAAGGATAATTAGGGGCAATGACTCTGAGACATTTAAATATTTCTATGCATTGTCAATTTGTTTTATCGATGTTCGTAATAAAATACGTTATTATTACAACAAATGTACAATTGTTATTCAATTTATTTAATTTTATATTAAATTTAGTAATAGCTTACTTGTAAAATAGTAAAATATAAACCTTGTTTTATTTTTTTTATCTACAAGATAACCTTGAAATTCATGGGATTTTACAGGATGTAACAGCTTATCTCGATATCATTCAAGGATTTTGCATAAAAAATCTTCGTAGAAACGTTGGCGGAGCCTTGGTGAAAAACTTTATAATATGACATGTTGTGAACCGAGCAAATTCGAAACTAAAATAATGTACGCATGCCACCTATATAATTGGACGTAAAGAGGCAGTAGACCAGCGTGGCGCAGCAGTCTCCATGCCGGTCTGCCACGCTCCCGGCCAGGGAGACATCTAAATGATGTATAGATGTATTTAGAATTCTGTTTTGAGTCTGGGCGCTTGTTTCTTTAGTGTGTTTAAACAGCACACAGGGAATTCTAATTTTGGGGTTGTGAGAAAAAGTTATAGTTACTTAATCGTAAAAATAAATTTGTGTACAAGTGTGAAGAAAGTAGCAATGTTGTCGGACACAAGTGGAGAGTCTTCTCGACTGAGCATCGTGGGAATTAACATATGGGCGCGGCAAGACATTTACCGTACGATTATACTGGAAATAACATGGCTATGGTGATGTAACATATGTTCGTAGACCTTTTTATGTAACCATCAACCCACCCCACCCCAACCCACTCCCGGGTTAGAATCTCCAATCAGACTGAAAAGGTGTAAGGTTTCAGTAAATAATTGTTAAAATTTGAGATAAAAATGCTGCGGCCGATTAATTAGATCACTCAATCCAGTCACATGAAGAAAATGTCCTAACATGTATCTCAGCATATTGGTGGTTTCGTCCTTTGGAGAGTCAATCTGACAATCAAACTTTGACTTTCTACAAGGTTATGTATACATTATTAAATCTGTAGTGCTGTAGGTATTTAGCGTGAGTACTAACCAGATGGTCTAGAATGTGGCGCAGGGCGCAGCGCAGGTGAAAGGGACGGCCCTAGCGCTGATTGTTGTATGCTCCTGCGGTGAAGTTCTGTGCAACCGGCTTTGTTGATTCTTACAAAATAATTTTATTTGAACCGCAAAGTCAAATGTTCCAAAAAGACTTATGTTAGGTAGATATGCTTTTTAAAATGATTGTCAAACATACGTTGTTAGAATTATAAAACAATCGCCGGCCTAATAGAATTTCGGTCGGAGAGGTGCAGTTGTCAGGTACAATTATAACGAGGCGCCTAAGTTTTCAGGAGCAATAACGTATCTACATACGACCTTAGATATGACCTCAGTCCTGGTTCAGGTTAAATATCCGTCCGTGGGTTGCTGGGACCACTTAACATCAGGTGGCCTGCACGCTCGTTTGCTACTCTGCTTACATAAACAAGTTATGTTGATATTACACACCAACACTTTATATAGCATATAAGCAGCAAAAGAACATGAAGTCCAATTGATGATAAGCACTCCTGACCATAAGCATCTGTGATCAAGCACAAACAGGATTGAAGGCTTAAATGAGATCAACCACAAACACATTTCTACTCCTGAGGTCAAAGTTGGAACGCCTCGTTTAAGTATTTCTCCCTTCAAAACAGAACACCAGCGATCCATCAGCATTTACATTAAGGATAAAGTTGTACGTAAGTCTAGAAATCTCAACGTAAGTAGTTAAGGACCCAACTCTTCCTTGCCTTCTTGCCTTCAACACCTGTTGGCCCGTTATAATGTTATTACAAATCATCACAAATACTTTCAAAAACTAATTTACTATTCACATTACTTAATTTTTGAAATATCTCATATTATCTGTTAATATATTCGCACTTTTAAATGTTTATGCAATAGTAAGTTTCACTTTTCTTTCACATTAGCAGAAAAATACATTATTTATATTTCAATGTAAATTACATTTGTTTACATATGTGTGCTGATAAAATGCAGAGGTTTTAAAAATCTATGTCCATGTGAAAATAATTGTTACTTGAACTTCGATGGCATTTAAACTCTATATAAATTATCAACCTGTAATAACACTTGTGTTTAAGAAACAATTCCAATTTTGTTAGTTGATATTCTTAATTCTATAACCCCAAAACATAACCTGTTTGGACTATTTTTGTAAGTTATAAGACGATCTCGATGATGATCTCGGATATGATTTTAGATCCTACCTTTTTATATCTAAATCTAGTAAGCAGTCGGACGGGCCACCTGACAGAAAGGGATCACTAAAAGCACTTTTAGCACTTTTTTGAAGAACTTCATATCATAGCGGTCCAGGAATATCTTAGAAGGAACCTCGTTCCACATCTTCCATGTACACGGTGAAAAGGAACCATGTAGGATCGCAAATCGAACCCCATAAAGGACCGCCACTGATCCAGTTTATATGCGTAGAATCTCATGCTTCTGCGGATGGTGCGATGAAGGAAAGGTGCCCTACCCACCTGTCTATCTCATCTAATGTGTCATTCGATGCTTGGTTTCTAATTTATTATACCTAGTTCTTCTTTGTCCAATAAACGCTGGCCCTTTAAACTTTCACAGGTTCATCCTCAAGCTTGAAAAACACTCCGGGTATATGTTTTGATGTAGAAACTTTACGTGAACTCACATACATACTACAACACCATAAGAACATACGGACTGCCACAGAACAACATAAGATGGTTAGAAATTTTGTTATGCTGTCAACTGACGTCGCCACAATATCCTAGCCCCTGCTGTCACACATAGGCGAATATGCACGCAAGGAAATAAAAAACTGTTCTGTATCCAAACAAAAAGTCACACCAATAACAGCGGACATACGAAACACTGCAACATGACTAGTTTATACATACATTAATAGTTAAATAATTTAATAGATGATCGAACGTAAACGGGCAGTAGATTTGTCCGGAGAGATGCCACTCCTCATAATCCACCGTGAAACATTTCTTTTGTTTCAGTCTGAGAAGTGTGGTGCCGGGTACACTTACACCGAGGCGACCATCTGAGTCCTTAGTTATGCATCTGTGTTCTATCTCGATAGGATTTCTTTTATTAAACTTTGATTCTGTTTAAGGTTAGGTGTGCATGGGCTACAGTGAGCACTTAACATCAGGTGGCCTGCAAGCTCGTTTGCTACTCTCCTCACAAAAAAAATTGAATGCATGTTCGTTTGGTATTTCTATACTTGAAAAAAAGTTGCCACGTGCTTCAGAACAGGCACAGCATTGCAAAAAAATATATAAGTCAGAAATACGTGTGAATGGCACAGTGACGGTCGAAAAACAACATGTTGTTTGAACTACAATATGCTATGTTATTGTGATTTTATAACTTACTACTTTTTCCATTAAAAAACATTTTCAAATGTATGTCTATAAACTCACATCATTCTATCATAGCTTTATTATTGACCTGATATTTGGTTAGCTAATCGAGATAGGATGACTTTAAATTAAATTGCACTTGAAATAAAGTTGAATTTGGATTAATTTACTTGATCAACATGTTATGCCAAAACTTGCGTAACACGCTAAACATAAGCAGGCGCATGGACCACGCCTTCGTGTTTCTACCGTCGTATATTGTTCTGGGATGTCTACCTTCTATTTTTATAGCATAGAAGTAACAAACAAGCATGCAGTCCTCCTGATGGCAAGTGATCACTGCGGCCCACAAATATATGTTATCAACCCCAAATAGGACTGAAGTCCTGTCTGAGGTCAGCCAAAAATAATTTGCTACCTTTGAGGATTAAGTTGGGACAACTCGTGTGTCTCTCCCTCACAACACTTTTCCAACCAGTAGCAGTTAACACTGCATTTAGGAAAATATATTTAGCGTAGATGCCTCCGTAGTCGAACTACGAATGCCTTTACCACCTTCAAAATGATGCTATTATTATAATCGTCGTTTTTTCAAAATGTATGGTATTAGGCTAAATTTGTTACGGAAAACCTATGGTACATCGCTGTCTACCATGTTGAATAGATTCAGTTCTATTCAAGACGATATTGTGTTGGTTAATGTTGAAGAATTTTGTTTGCGCCAGTACTTAAGTCATGAATGCACGAAACTCGCCGGACGCTTGAGACCCGCAGCGGCTGCCGCGCACAGGCAATACTCAATGAAAAGGTCACTTATGTATGTATTTCTCAAATTGTGGAGAGACGCATTCGATATAATTTACCCATTTGTATTGCCAGAAAAGCCATATACCTACATACATTTATATTTATGAGGACATACAGAGGGATGACTGCCGTATCAGTATGCCTATATGGCAGCCACGACGCAAGAAATCCTAGTCTGGAGCCATATGCTAATTAATGTAAAGTGCGCAAGTACGTACATAGATTTCTACATAGCAATATTTGTTCTAATCGTTGACATACATATGTTTTATTTTTAATAAATGCTTAAGGTTTAGTAATCAACGTACTTAAGTAATAAATTATTAGTTCTTCCATGTAATAACAATTAAAATGTCGCAAAAGTAAATGCGAATACCGTTTCCCAAGTGTAGTTCAACAGTTACAGTTATCATCAGGCACTCGTTATTAACGCAAATATTAGGCTTATTACAGCCACCTCGTGCTGACTAAATATTTATAAGTCCCTAGCGCAAAAGTCGGCAGTCAAGTTTACTTATAGATGGCGTGGATACATACATACTAAGCCACTTTAAAGCCATTGCTATGGTAAATGGTTATCCATACGGAACTCCATCTATTTACCGTATACGCGTCCGTGAGACACAAGTTAGATACGCAAACTCATGGCAAAGTTGAGACTGAATAATAATGATAATTTAATACTGGCTGCGTGAAATATGCAAATGTCAATGTCTTGAAAAGAGTGGGAAAAATGTACAGACTATAAATTACTTCCGCCATTATATGCCTTTACTTATTTATTGATGTTTTGCATTACAAGAAAACATGTGTTATGTGTTTAATAGCATTTAGATAACGAAGTCTGTGGATTAACAAAAAACTTTATTAAAATAAAAAACTTTATCAGATCGTCAATGGGGCTTCAGCTTTTATCCAATTGATCACAACCTGGGTGCTTTTTGTACAGCGTTATTATTCCTCATTAAAGAATTCAAAGACTTCTCTAAATGGCTTTAGAAACGCATAATAGTTTTTGTTTAGTGCTTATAAAATATGTCACATACAAAAACATTTACTTATGTATATGTTCCAGCAGCATAAAATTGATCTAAACTTAAACATTTTCTAGCACTATTTAATTTGACTGTACGGGCATAACAAGTGAAGCCGTAAACAACATCTAATAATCTATTTATGTTTTAACGAGTTCGACTTGTCAATCATTTCAGAGGTAATCACGCAAATTATTCGATCGATTCTAATCATTATTTTTCTATTACA
This sequence comes from Phareas burnsi, assembly GCA_018249415.1. Lineage (NCBI taxonomy): Eukaryota > Metazoa > Arthropoda > Insecta > Lepidoptera > Hesperiidae > Phareas > Phareas burnsi. The sequence goes on from DWKL01004074.1 coordinate 7,584, forward strand.
AAACTCTATGATTTCAGGTCAGTAGATTATAAGAGGTTATGTACAAGACATTTCAATTTGTTTTTTTATGTGAGAAGTGTAGCGAACAAGCGTGCAGGCCACTTGATGTTGTTCACTGCAGCCCATGGACAGCCGCATCTACCTCAAACAGGATTGACGTCCTACGTAGAAGCGTTACTGCTCTTGAGGATTGAGATGGCCTCGCTGTATGTGTACCGGCAACTACAAGTCTCCAACCGAAATTCAAGAATTGTTTCGGTGCGGATTCTGAGGGCGGCGGTAGTTTCTCTCTGGAACGATAACGTGGGAAACCGCGAGGCACGTACACTAAATAAACCTTATAAGCATGCAGTGCAAGCCTGTTGCCAACTTATGGCAATAGAGATAACGCAACCGCTGTTTTTCATTACAACGCGTTTGCCCAATGCACTCCCTGACAAAGAATGTCGAAACTTGTATCGACTAGCTGCATCGCCGCGTGGGTACTCGGTGAGCATTAATGGCGAATGAAATATTTTCGTAAAAACTTCAAGCCTCAACACCTGTAATTAGATTATGTGTCAACAAATGTCTGTGAGATCTGGAACGACACGCAACCAGCGTTAATGGCGGGTAAAAGCGTTCACTCTTTTTAACGAAAGTATTTATTAGGTAAAGCCTACACTAATACCATAGACAGGTACCAACACAATAGAAATTATTTACATGTTTTTTTTCTAAAATGGAAGTAGCAAAGGTGAAAATAAAAAATTGATAATTAAATTTAATAGGTGGTAGAACTATTTTGTGTGTGCAATGTGTTTCGGTTGGTGGATACGGTTGCCGGCCACACTTACATCGAGGCGACCGTCTTAGTTCTTAGCAGCAATAACCCATCTATGTACGACCTCAGATAGAACTTCAGTCCTGTTTAAGATTAGTGTAGTATCTACTTGTATGAAGAGCTGTGGCCATAATTAGGACATTAAAACATTGCAACCAACTATTTTAGTAGGTAACACGTTGACTGCGGCAAACACACGTGTTCTACTGTCCGCGCCACCCGTGCGGCTCGCATACCTACGGTGTGTGCCGCCATACTGGAACACGCCTGTAGCGTTACACGCGGCATTGGTGGATCGTTTCGAATATTATCGCCGTAGTCAATGTGTTAATGATGATGATCCAAAGATTGACACGTAAATTACAATACGACATGTGTGTAGAACGAATGTTAGGTCGATGTGTTGGTGCCGATGTCCTAGACGCTAGCACTCTCGCTCAGTGAAATTGAAAGTTGGCCAGGGGACCCCTGCGCCCGAGGTCACTCCACTGTGCTTTAAATAAAAAGCTGAAACTTTCTTCAGATATCAGAGTGTGGAATTTATGTATATCTCGTCTAATAATAAGCAGTGGCGTTGGCGGTCTGGGGCCCGAGACCCAGGCATGCGATTCTGATTTTTCAGTTGTGTGTGTTAATTAAATTATCGCTTCCTTTAACGGCGAAGGAAGTCATTGTAAGTATTTAAGAATTGTTCATGAAGTTCTCAAAGGCTTGTGATATTTATCAGTCCCCACTTGGCCAGCGTTGATTATGGCCCATCTCTTCTAATTGTAACTGATGAGTATATGACTTCTATGCTCACCAGTGGGACAGTAATGGCTTGATGATGATATCATCTCATTTGCCAAATTGGATTAATTTTATGAGCAGATTGAGCGTGACAGACAGAATTACTTTCACATTCATAATATTATTATGGATAATATTACCTATATCTAGAGTCATACAAATATCGAGAATCAGAACAGAAATATTTATTCCTTGTGAGAATGTCTACCTGGCCGGTGATCGAACCTTGAACCCTGCATATCAGGCCAGTACAGTGACCACTGCGCCGATCTGACACGCAGGGTTCCAGAACAAATATCTAAATGACGATTTTTTTTTCTTTTTTAAGTGTGGGTATTTGTGTACTTGACTTCATATGCATCCACGATATCTATGCCTGGTCAGGTGCTATGAATGTATACATCGTTAGTAAGTTATTATTTTAATATTTACCAATAATTAGGTGCGGGTCCGTTAGGAATAGATGGTAGAACTATGGTTTGACTGGGGAGGTAAAACCGCCGCTCTCATAATCCGCCGTGAAGCAATTCTTGCGTTTCGGTTGAGGAGGTGTGGTTACAGCGCGGCAGTTTAGTCCTCAGGACTAGTAACGCATCTACGTACGACTTCAGATAGGTCTTCAGTCCTATTTGAGGTTAGATATGAGTGTCAATGGGCTTAACACCACTTAACATTAAGCGATCTGGACGCTCGTTAGCTATTCTTCTTACATATAAAAAAGTCTTCCAGGGTGTAAATTTTAGGCCCGTATTGTGTAATGTCATTGGCAGCCTCCATTGTGGCAATTAGTGTGTCATCTTATCTTATCCCGCAGTGATAGAGCTGTAAAACAATAGTGTTGGCAGAGGTAGTGAGGCCTTTGTGCGGAGTCTCCGTTTTTGTGGTGCGATGAATGGGTGGCAAAAAGCTCCTGTTTATGACGGGAAGGGTGGCCATATCAGACAGAGATTACATAGTGAGGTCCATCCAGAAGATTTCGAAGCGATAGTAGATTTTTTTATATGTAAGAGTAGCGTGCTAGCCTTATGATGTTAAATGCTCATTGCAGCCCATGGACACTCACATATTATCTCAAATTGAAGTGAAGTCCCATCCAAGATCGTACGTGAATGTGTCACTTCTCCTGAGGGTAAGATGGTCGCTTGGCTTAAAGTGTATCAAAACACAAGAATTGCTACACGGCAGATCATGAGGACGGCGGTGGTACCTCCGTGAACGAACTTTATTTCTACCACCTTTCGCGTAGTACGAGTCATGCTTAAAATAATAGATTAAAATTTTATTTGATGTTTTCGAATTTGGAATTCCTGATGACACCCTTTAATACTTTATTTTTAGCGGGTAAACTTGATAACTGTGTCCAGTATTAGGATACTGAGTCGATAGTGTATAAAGAAAATTGGTCATCGATATCTCCATTGGTATTTCTCATATCCTGATCTCCGAGCGTCTTGCGTGGTCACCGTCGAACGCGGCTTTCCCAGCGCAAGCGCCGCCGCGGTCATCGCCCCCTATTGTTTATTATTATTTCTATTGATTCGCCATCAATACTCGGAACAGAGCAAATAACAGATATACGACTCTATTTAAGCAAAAATTAATGAACTTAATTATAGTAAGATTTAGTACCCTTTTGAAGACATGTAGAATATGATTTTAAGCTAATATTATCGCGGAAAATATACATTTGTTTTTTTTTTTTTTTTTTTTAC
>DWKL01004075.1:0-10907 GCA_018249415.1 Phareas burnsi
TTTACTTTTTCCTTTACCGTGCTTAAGTTTGCTTTAGCAAGCGCCCCGAATCAGTGATGGACTAGTGGTAAGATGTCGGGCTCCGCGGTCGGGGTCCGGGGTTCGAAACCCGCACGCATTTCTGATTTTTAGAAGCTATGTGCGTATTAGAAATGAATTATCACGTGCTTTAACGATGGATGACAACGTCGTGCGGAAACCCGCACTCCTGAGAGTTCTCCGTTAAGTTCTCGAAAGCGTGTGAAGTGTACCAATCCGCACTTGGCTGACGTGGTGGACTATGGCCTAATGCTTCCTATTTCGAGGAAACCCGTGCCCAGCAGTGGGGCAGTAATGGGGTGATTATTATACAATAAATATAATAATAATACTCTTTATTATTCAAGAAGCAAAAGACATAAAGTCAAATTTTACGCTACAGTACACATGTGGATTAAATATTCTATCGCCGCGAAAAGCTGTCGCTGTCGGCCCGCGGTGCGGCCGCTGCCTTAATGTTGATTTTATTGTTAATTAATTGCGCGTTAAATCGACGCTTTTAAAAATATTCTGATATAATTATATTGTTTTTCTTAAAATGCAAGTAATTATAGAAATTAAATAGAAAAAAAGTATGATAGTAACACTGACAGAAAAAACTTAATCAACATGCAATTAAAAGATGGGTGAACTATGGTTCGTCCGGGGAGATGTCACTGTCACCATCATATTGCGCCATGAAGCAACACTTGTGTTTCGGTTGGAGAGATGCGGTTGCAGGGTGCACTAACCAGGGAGGCAACAATCTTACTTTTCAGGAGGAGTAATGCATCTACGTACGACCTTAGATATTACTTCAACCCTGTTTGAGGTTAGATGTGAGTAGTGTCCATGGAATGCAGGGACAACATCAAGGGGCCTGCACGCTTGTTTTCTACTCTTCTCTAATAAAAATGGTCCCTACCGGGCCAGTGACCATAACCACACGATAGACGCGTGCCGCGTGACTGATGCTCATTTGTTGCTTCTATGCTAAAAAATATAAGAAATGATTACCGAAACCTTCACGACAGATAGACATGTTAATTAATAAATATATATACACATTACTAATAAAAACGTTGAACAAGGATTAATATTAATATATAATTGTAGTGATTCACCACCAATCCATTAATGTCCCACTGCTGGGTACGGGCCTCTCCTCAGAATGAGCAGGATCAAGACAAGGTCCTTCACGCACCTTCGAAAACTACAGGGAACTCTGAGATGTGTAGGTTTCCTCTCGACGGTTTCCTTCGCCGTTAAAGCAAGTGATCATTAATTTCTAGTAACATAACTCCAAAAAATCAGAGGTGCGTGCGGGATTTGAACCTCGGACGCCCAGCGTGAGGTACCGGAATCTTAACCACATGATTGTCACTGCTTATTGGTAGGTGATAATAATACAATTATTATAATCTTAATAAATAAATTAAGCGAACCTTAAGTGCATTCGATGATAATGTACACGAATTGTACATGATAAAGTGCATTAAGACATTTTATGTAAATAAAAATTACTGTTATTAAATTTTGCTTTCCCTCTCTAATGTATTTGCGATGGCCGATCGGGCTTGCATGCTGTAAGTGTAAGTATGCAATAAACAAGCAAACAAATTTTTAAAATAAATAAATAATCTGCCAGTCAATGTGTGTCTGGAGTCTATATTCAGACAATCGACATATATTTGCAACATTTATTACGCGAAACTGGTTTATTCATTATAGTTGTTCATACTATATTAGTCACATTAGCTTTGTCTTCAATTATTATTCTAACCCCTTATTCACGAACCTTTAAAATCATCGTTTTATTTTTTATGTGAGAATAATAGAACACTAGGGTGCGGGCAACCCGTGGCAACCAACTAATTTCAGAAACAGGACTAAGTCCTACGTACGTAGATGAGTCACTACTCATTTGGACTTCTACCCCTCGCTTGTAAGTGTTCCGGCTATAAGCTATCTGAACATATGAATGTCGTTTATCTTTAACTTGATAACTTTAACAGTCTTAATCATAAAGTTGAAATATAAATATTTACAAATAAGTGTAAGCTATTTAGCTTACACTTATCTGAAATGACATAGCTTTTGACAGGTTTTTAAAAAAATACACAGTTTGCACCATGCAATGTATCCCATTCACTTTTCCGAATACTTCTGTAAATACTCATTAATCTTGGGATATATAATTTCCTTTATGTCTTTATTGTAGAGCATATCAAAATGTGTCCACTTCGGATTAGACACCTCGACCATCTCCAGCACATTGGGCAGCTTACTGTACACCGTCTTAGTGTCAACAATATTGACGAGCCCGTCGTTTCTACCTTGAATGATCACCATAGGTACATCGACGGCGTCAAAGTTGTATTCCGGAGCCTGGGTGTTATTGTATCGCTGTAAATTAATTTTCTCTCCGTAATCGAACTTCTGAAACTTCCCAGTGTTCACTATTTGCCCATACCGTACCAAGTTTTTCAAAGACGTACCCACCAGAAAGTGGCTGAATATAAGCTGCTGGGTGTCTGAAGTTATTGACCCCGTTTGGTAATTGTCCATGTACCCGCAAGACCCGCAGAGCTTCTCGGTCCACGTCGAGCCGGTAATTTGGCACAAATATTCTAATAACTCTTGATTAAATGCACCTTTGCTGAGGAATTCGTGAACGCCAACCGTTTCCAAAATTCTTTTAAATAATACTGCATACTTAAATAACAATTTCATTATCAAAGACTCTTCGTGTTCCAAAATAATAGCTGGAGCCAATGCCACCATGACAGCGGTCTTTTTACAGTAATCTGGTCGTTCTGAACACATCGAGAAGAAAACGGCGCAGCCTTGCGAGAAGCCAACATAGTTTAACTTATCTGCTCCCGTGTGTTTCAGAATGTAATCCATTGTTGCTGGCACGTCGTAGAATCCTATTTCATCAACAGAAAACTGCCAAAATTCAGCGTCCTTATCTGGGTTCAAACTCAAGTGCTTCCGCCCATAGTTATTTCCTCGTTTATTCCCGACCCACACATCGTAGCACGCGTCCGATAACAGATACGCCAATCCGGCGGACGGTCCAGCGTCCAAAAATACATCCGAGTTTTCGAGGAGGCCATGCATGATTAAAACTGGTCTTTGTTTCTTTTCGTGGCGGCAATTCCTCCCCTTCGTTATCCGGAAGATGGTAAGCACGTATCCGTCTTCAGTAACGACTATGTGCTCTTCTGAGCTGTACTGGTTCTTGGCGGTAGCCTCCGTAAAATTTAAGAAGGCACTCTTCGAATATCCCATAGACAGTTTCATTTCTTTGCTCAATGGCAGACATTTAATTACAATTGCTATAGTCACTACGGAAAACAACACGAAACTTTTAACGTTCACGCGGAGACCCATGTTCGTTGTGTGACTGTACCGTTGCCCAATTACTCGTAGACTGAGCCATACAGATCTAACGCCAGAGTCGTTTATCGCAGTCAAGATTACGTTACGTTATATCCGACAATTAATAAGCAATATTCGATGATCTTATACTTTGTACACTATAGTAAATCGCAATATAATAAATGATATATATAAGTGATTACACTTAACAATAGACAATTAGTCTGTCTTTTATTTTAAGATTTCTTTCGTGGATTTTTTTGCACAACGCAAGAACAATAAAATGATGATGACGTTAATATGAATATAGTTTCAATAGACTATAAGAGGTTTTTTGTTTAGACTAAGAAGAGGCGGAACCGTCCGCACGTGTGGCAAATCAGATCAGAGAATCTCGAATACAATACCATTCTGACGTCTTAAAAATGTAATAGCAATCTATAAAACTAATAAATTGACATTTGACATTATATATATATATATATATAGTGTCTGAGTGTGTGTTTATACACATTAATTGTATTGTGCTTACATAAAAAATGTTTTATAGCATGAAAATAGCAAATGAGGGTATACACGATTCGATGTTAAGGGGTCCTTGAGGCCCATAGACACCTACATCTAACCTCAAACAGGACTGGAGCTCTATCCGGGGTCGTACATTACGGGTGCGTTACAACACCTGGCTATAATGGAGGCATCGCTGTAAATATGCCCGGCAACAACACCTCCATCCGAAACACAATTATAGCTTCTCGGCGATTTGTGAGCGCAGCGGTGGAGGTATCGGCAGCGTGAGAGACCGGAATCTTAACAACTAGGCTATCACTGATTTTCAATTATGAATCCATGTCGCTTGTAATGTTAATAATTAGAATCAATACAAGTTGTCTGCACGCCGTGAACACATATATAATCGTGTGAATAAATACAATTGTACAATACATGCTGTTCGGAATGAACAGCAGGGAAACACGCCTGACTGTTCTCCATAATGTTATCAATTTATCTATATTATGCGATATAGTGTGATACTTCACCAGCATCATATAATATAATAAAATCTCATTGATATATGGTTATGAGAACCATATTTCAATGAGATTTTATTCACCCTTAAAATTTTAGTAAATTTCTTAAAAATCCCCTCGTGGTCCATAGGAACTGTGTTATATGTTTAATTTTGAAAAATAAAACTGAATGGTACCTTTGAAGTCTATACTGTTATAAAATTGAAACAGAGCTGTGGCTGTCATCGTCAACACATTAATTGCCCACGATAGAGCACGGGCCTCCTCTCGGAATGAGAAGGATTAGGCAATAGGCCACCACGCTGGCCAAGTACGGAATTGTAGACTTCAGATACTTTCGGGAACTTTACAAAGCACTCTCAGATGTATGGGACTCCGCACGATATTTTCCTCCACCGTCAGAGCAAGTGATAATTAAATTCTAATACACACATAATTTCGAAAAATCAGAGGTTCCAGCGAACTCGGGACACTTAGCGAGAGAGGCCGAAATCTTAACCACTAGGCTATCACTGCTAGTCTGTACATAGGAGATATTGTTGAGAAATTGTGATATTGAAACGGTTACTGATCACATAATATTTTTTGAAGCTTTGGTCTGTGTCTTTATCGGACGTCACCGAGGCTCTTCAATCTGTATTTCAACCAGCTGACGGAGAGGCTCTGTGGGGCGGGTGTCGGATGACATGATTTTGCTGAGCCCCTCACTCAATGGCCTCAGGCAACTTTTAAAAATCTGTGAGGAATATGCCGGGGTGAATGGACTTAGTTACAACGCTAAAAGAAGCGAGATCCTTGTCTTCAGGGGGAAAAATAAACCAGCGAGTTTTAAACCCAACTTTATACTGTGGATCTCCCCTGAGGCAGGTGGCTCAGTTCAGGCACCTCGGCCATATAGTTGACGAACGCCTCGAGGACGACGACGAGAGAGCGGCGGGCGACATCGGTCCGAGGCAACATGTTGGCCCGCAGATTTGCCCGATGTAAAGAGCAGGTAAAACTGTCGTTGTTTAGTGCATACTGCCAATCTTTTTACACGTGCAGTCTGTGGGCGGAATGTAGGCAGCGGGCCCTCAGAGCCCTTTGCGTACAGTACAACAATGACGAGAGAGCGGTGCTGAGGGAACCCCGTTACTGCAGCGCATCAGCCATGTTTGCGGAGGCGAGTGTAGATGACTTTCATGCGCCCACCCGCAAACATGTTGCGTCGATGATGAACCAACTTGTGGGGAGTACCAACGTCATCCTCAGCACTTTGGCGTACAAGATAGACAGCCCTCTGTGGTACACCTGGAATAGGGCACACACACACCCGAACAGACGTGTATGTATATAGTTATTTTTATATTTTTATATTTAATATTTACTAACGTAGGCTAAGACTGTATACTAACTCATGAATGTATTTTGTTTTTACTGACATAGTTGATAAGCATCTGTGTTATACTAATCTAATGTATGGACTCATGGTGGGAAATAAATTTATTACTATTATTTATTCACTAATCACGCAAATATTGTTTAATTGATTTAAATTAGTATCAATTCTAAACGTATGCTTTATGAGTCAGACTTAAATATAACAGTTATGTTAAAGCAACACCAGTCCAGTTCACCTTGAAATTCAGCTTGGTTCCTAGTAATTCATATAATTGCAATATTTTATCGAAACAATTTAATTTTAAACCCGCGACTTATTATTACTAAATATATTACCAAGTTGAAAAACAGACATTATTATTGGTATGTATATAAATATGTTTTTGTGTCGTTGTTTCAAGCAGTGATAGGCTATGAGGCTAGTGGTTATGATTCCAGCCTCTTACACTAGGAGTCCGGGGTTCGAATTCCGCACGCAACTTTAATTTTTCGAAGTTATTTGCGTATTAGAAATTAAGTATCCCTCGCTTTAACGGTGAAGGAAAACATCCTGAAAAAATCTGTACATCTGAGAGTTCTCTACAAAGTTTTTGAAGGTGTATGAAGTCTACCAATCCGCATTGGGCCAGCGTGGTGGACTATGGCCTGATCTTTTCCATTCTGAGAAGACAACATTAATAAGTTGATGAAGATGATGATGATTTAAATAGATGATTCGTCCCCGGACACCCAGCGTGAGAGGCCGAACTCTGCTAGGCTATCACTGCCTAGCTCCTATAATACAACAAAAAGGCGACAGAGGCGCCACTGAGTTTTAGTTAGAAGATAGTGGAACTCTCTATATTCCTCTCTATCTATCTCTTTCAGAGTTCCGTGTTCTAGTTGATAATGATAGAACTATTTGGCGTTGGCCTCCAGTTCCACTGCCGCCACACCTATTTTTGCTTTATAGCCGCAGTGTAGCGCTGATGTGTTTGGGTTTAAAGAGTGGTAAGGAAGATTTAAGAGTTAAGGCTTAACAATGCATGTCTGACCGACGTGAAATGGAACTATAACAGGTTATATACTAGTATCTCGTCCTTATCACACTGAAAACCAGAACACAGTGGCTTTACACATGTTATAATACGTAATAGATATACGATACGTAGTTCACTAAGGCATTCTCCTCCCTTACCGACAAATATAATATCCACAGATAAACAATAACGCATACCGAGTAGTAATGGCGGGAACGAAATGCTTCCTTCAAATATTTACCGCCATCTTTCCCTGATCTATTGTCTGAAGACAATGCCATAGAATTTAAAACAAGGATGAAAGGAAATAGTTACCTAGATAACATTGCATAATATAAAATCATTTAGGTAGTGAAACATTACAGACTTTTTTGCAAGTATTTTGTTAATTTTAAGTAAGCAACCCTTTTTCCTCCTTTTTCTAAACACGGGTCTCTCCACAAGACTTTGGGGATACTCCACCACGTTGCTCCAATGCGGGTTGGTGGAATGGTGAGTTCAAACATCCCATAAGACATCCGATAAATTTTAACTACTGATATCCAATGACAATAACCGGGACCGATAGCATAACTTGCCCTCGGAAGTACAGACTTTTCATGTTTGATGAGTAGCAGCGTGCGGGCTACCTGTAGTTAAGTGGTCACTGCAGCCCTTGGACACCCAAATCTAACTTGAAACAAAACTGAAGTTCTATCTAAGATCGTATATAGACGCGTCACTATTCCTGAAGATTAAGATGGTCGCCTCGCTGTATTTCCCCAGTCGAACTATAGTTCTAACACTTATATGTTAAAGATAAAGTGAGAAGTTATTTATAACTGTATTAGTGTGCAATAAATAATATTCGTATTGAATGAAGAATGAATATTTAAAAAAAATAAGTTTTTTACAAAAGCTTGCGAAATTAAACGTACAACTTTAAAAAAGCCCGCTTTGTAATTTACAAATTTTTGGAACTTCAACTTTTATATATCAGACAACACATCATCATCATCATCCCATTAATGTCCCACTGCTGGACATGGGTCTCTACTCAGAATGAGAAGGGTATGGTCAAAGTCCGCTGGCCAAGTTTGGGTTGTAAACTTCACACACCTTCGCAATTTACAGAGAACTTTCCGTAGTGTAGGTTTCCTCACGATGTTTTCCTTCACCGTTAAAGCAAGTTCAATTTGTAATAATCAAAAAATCCGAGGTGCGTTCGGGATTCGAACCCCGGACACCAGGCGTGAGAGGCCGGTCTTAACCACTATGTTATCACTGCTCATAGACAATACCTAGTAAAGAATGATTTATTTTCTGATTATTACGATTAGACGTAATATTGAATTTTTTTATAAACATTCCTTTTCCTTTACAACCTTAATTATTTCAGTAGACGCATTAACAGACATCGGAAGATGCCCTTCCAGATATCGAGGGATGAGACTTGCCCCCGGTCGAGGGATGCGTGAGTAATCTCCAAATGCTTAGAATTCTACCCTTTACGTTTGACATCGCCCTTATTTATTTATGCTACTCTTAATTGAATTGAAAGCAACAATAATCTAGTGTTTAAGATTCTAACCTGTCACGCTGGGCGTCCTGAGTTCGAATACTGTACAACCCTCTGATTTTTCGAAGTTATGAGCGTATTAGAAATTAATTATCATCTGCTTTATCGGTAAAAGTAAACAACGCGAGGAAATCTACACATGTAAGAGCCCTTAGGAAAATTCTCGAAGGTGTGTGAAGTCTACCAATCTGCACTTGGCCAGCGTGGTAGACTCTTCTCCAGAGAGATTAATGGGTTGATGTTGTTGATAATTGAATTGGGTATCTACTTAAATAGCAAACAAGCTTACAGTCCATCTGATGGTGAGCCACTGCAGCCTATGAACATCTGTTACAAGCCCCTAACAGAATTGAAATCATCCCCTTAGATCGACTAGATGCATTACTGCCTTGAAAGGCTAAGTTGGAAAGTCTTGAGTAATTGTATTTTCGTTACTACAGCTTTAAAACCAGAACACACTGCGGTTGTACGACAGAAATAGGTGTTAGTGTCTCCGCGTTTGAACCACGAAACTTGAAACTTGAAGAACCCAGTTTCAGACTTATTATTTGGTATCATTTATTCTTTACTACTCTCTTCTGATGTGGTCGTTATGTTCTGAATTTAAATTGTAATTGGCCTTTTAACTTTACCAGTTTAATTTTATTTAATTGCTGTTGCAAATTGTCAGTAATAATCATTATCATGAACCCATTAATGTTCCACTACGGGGCTCTTCTAATTATAAGATGGGTTACGCCATAGTCCGCCACGCTGGCCAAGTGCGGATTGATAAAGTTCAGACACCTTCAAGAACTTTACAGAGAACTCTAGTTGTTTAAGTTTCCTCGCGATGTTTTCCTTCACCGTTAAAGCAAGTGATAATTAATTTCTAATACGCACATAACATCTAAAAATCGGAGATGCGTGCGGGATTCGAACCCTGGACTTCCAGCGTGAGAGATCAGAATCTAAACCAATAGGCTATTGCTGCTTATATTAGTAATAATATTTTTCTCAATCTATTACGGAAGGGATCGGAATGCGACCTCAACTGAGGAGTTTCGGCAAGCAACTAAGCGGACTTGCCATGGATTTTATTTTATTTTTGGTTTGAGATAATTAATTTTCATAGTGGCCTGTTCTATTTTTACATGATTAGCATAAAAATAAACCTGTTCCAGTATACTGCTTGTTCCAATATGTCAAAAGTCGCTTGTATAGCAAGATACACTACATCTTACTGTACAAGCGACTATTGACCTTTCACTTTAATATTTCATTTACGTAACGATACAGAGAGTTAATAGATGTGATAGCCTAGTGGCTTAGATTCTGGCCTCTCACGTGTGGGTACCGGGGTTCGAATACCGCAAGTAACTCTGATTTTTCGCAGTTATGTGAGTATTAGAAATTAATTATCACGGTGAAGGAAAATATCGTAAGCCCGCAAGGTGAGAGTTGTTTGTAAAGTTTTCGACGGTGTATGAAGTGTACTAATCTGCACTTGACCAGGATGGTGGACTGTGGCTTTTTTTTCTGACTGGAGCTCCATGCCCAACAGTGGGTTATGAATGGATTGATAATGACATAGTGTTATAGATGATCAGTTCAAGATACGTTATTTTCCTAGTAAAAGCACCGCCACCGGCACAACATAGTTATTTCTCTCTTTCTTAATGCAGTGTTGAACGCCGCTGTATTATAATTTGAAGGGCATTTATTATAAGGGAGGGATACTAAGACAAAAATGTTAATATATGTAGTATCAGTAGTCTCAGAGACAGACATTTTAGTCTGTGACATACAGATAGACGACGAACATGACGAAATTATAAGGGTTCCCTTTTTACTATTTAGCTTCGGAACAGAAAAACAAGTTCACTTTACCAAAGTAAGGTTAATCCAGGGTGTTTGCACGGTTATTCGGTACCAACATCGAAATCCATCTTCGAGGAAAATAAACATTTTCCTGAGAATTATTAAACCTTTCAATTCAGTGGTAGTGATGTGATTGGTTCTGGCGGCATTGAACCGGCTAACGCGATCGCTCGGGACTCACGTTTGAATGCCACTAATCTATTACAGTAAGGGAGGGGTTTGTATTTACAGTCGTACGAATCGAACCCGGGACGCTCGGGCAACTGCCCTATGGATCTACGAGTATCGAATAGGGTCTTATAAACACATCTATATATCATCAACACGTTACTATATTGCTGCGCACGGATGTCCTGTAAGAATGTGGAGAATTAGGTTTTTATGTTAAAAGTGTATGATGTTTAGTAGTCATTGCAGCTCACGAACACCCATATCTAACTTCAAATAGGGCTGAAGCCTTATCTGAGGTTGTACGTTCTTTCTTCTTAGTCGTTTCATCACGTATGAGGGTCATGATCCGTTTTTCCGTTCACGTGACCGACGACCATCAGCTTCTCTAAGTTGTCCGGTTCTCGCCTTACCACGTGACCGAAAAAATGCAGAACTTTGCGCATACATATAGTGGAGAGTCGAGTTGGTATTTTCAGTTCTTTAAGA
>DWKL01004076.1:0-10905 GCA_018249415.1 Phareas burnsi
ATATATAACTTATTGCAATCATTGTATTTTTTACCTTGAACCAAAGAAAAGACTAACTGAAATGTAAATACGTTAAGGGAAATATTAAGACATTTTCACTTTATAAATTCAAAATACTCGGGACAAAAGTACAAAAAACGCCGAACCACATTACCCGCACCAAAACCAAAATACTTGAAATATGTAATGCAGCGAGTGCAGCAGTGAGCACACTCGTATAAGGTATGCTTGTTTTAGTACAGCATTAATTACGAAGGGATTTCAAGAAATTCAGGAAGTAAATACCAAAGTAGAAGCTAATGAGTAGGCAGCGGTGGGTGGTTTGTACTGAACTCGCTGAATTATGGGCTAAGAGGGAAAATAGCGCTCGGATAAATTATTTGCGGACTAAATTAAAGACTTTTTTCGCTGTAATGAGGTTCGTTAAGTAAAATATTTTAATTATCTTCTATCCATAGATATTATGTAGACATTTATTTCTGCAGCCTCAACGCCTTTAAAGTTACGAATCAGAGATAGGTGAACATTTTCATTTTGAAAAATATAAAACTAATATAAGATTTATTCAATATATCTTAGACCTTACCGCCACATTTGCGATGTGGGCACAGTGGGCACACTTTCTGTTATCACATTAAAGTGTTAATAGAATTAATTATTTCGGAACTAATTCTAATTTCTAGTCTGATTAAATCAACATGCAACATGTTGATTTAATCGATTGATATAATTGATTTAAAATTTAAATTATCACGTGACACACTTAACATGTTGTTATCACTGTAGTCTTTGACTTTAGCGCAACCGAATTAGACCAAGAATCCTGTGTTAGAGCTATCGCTATGTGTTGGTAAGGTTTAAGAACTCTATACATCTTCAGTTTAAGAACTCTATAAAGCATTCTATACATCTCACTTGGCTACAAACTTTTATCAAACACAGTTAGACCCTGGTTACTCCCCACAAGTTGAAAAAACCTGGAGCATCCACCACGAATCCACCGAAACAGATTGGCGGACGAAGATACAGATTAGTGGCCAACCCGTATAGGATGTATTTGTAACGCCCATAAGGCCCACAAGTTTTAATGGCGGCTATGTAACGATAACAACTGGTACTGACAGCTTAACATGCCCTTCGAAACATGGAAGCACGTGTGATGATTAACCACTAGCGTTTACCCATCCATTGACTGCGGCAAATACACCTGTCGTGTTTACCTGTCCGCGCCACCCGTGCGGCTTGCACGCGTACGGTGTGTGCCGCCGTACTGGAACACGCCTGTAGCGCTACGCGCCGCACAGATGGATCGTTTCGAATATTAGCGTCGCAGTAATGTGTTAATCACGTGAGGATAGATATCACGAAATATGACCAGGAAGGACGGAGAGTGTAGAGAGATATCACGCACGTACACATTTGTCCGTGATTCCTGAACCGTGATTTAAAAAATGGCGCGTGATCTTGATTCTCCGTCATGCCATACAACGATTTCCTTTATTATTTTTTTATCGAGTTGATTAATTTTTCATAATTAAATTTAATGATTTAAAAAACAGTTTTATATATGTACTTAATGATAATATTCTAAATTTTTTTAAGATACTTGGTACCGAAAAATACTCGTCATTTTAGGACGGGGGAGAGGGTACTCTTAAACCTCACTACGTACTTCCAGGGGAGACGAATGGTTTAAGAATTTCTTAAAACATCACGTTATTAATGAACAATCCCTAAGCTAAAAATCTTCATAGAGAGTCACTACGAAAATCAGAACATGAGAGCAACAATAATGCAACATTGCAACTAAAACGAGGGTTTTCAATACAGCTTAGACTCTAAGCCTTAGAGTATACGTTTTAAGATAGTCTTGTATGCAAACGGCCAAACTTGTCCCGTTGACAAGTTGCAACTTGATATTGCAGTCTGGAAGTGGCATGTCGCTGGATATTATGTTCATATGTAACTTACTAAATTCAAATGCACCAAAGTACTGTTGTAACACTGAAAACATTCAAGGAGATTTAGGAAACATTTCTACTAAAAATGTTTTATTGTGAGTATTATAAATAAAATGCCTTTATGACCCACCCGGTGTAATATGATATGTACATGATCATTGTGTGGACAATGACTATATACTTTTATTACGACAATGCGTATTTTATATTGGTATCTTCATTTTCCCCACAGGATTATGAAGGTAGTAGCACTGTAATTCGTCCAGGGATACCGCCGCCCTCATAACCTGCCGTGAAACAGTTTTTGTGTTTCGGTTGGAGACGTGTGGTTACCGTGCGCACTTACAAAATATTAAGTGCTAATAGAGAAAACATAAATAACAAATATATATCGTATATGATATATTAAGCATATCCATAGGTTCTGTACATAACGGTGGACTGGAAGTATACATTGTGTAATTCTAAACTGTAAATAACGACGCGTCGCGAAAGGAAACCTGGTGGCTTCATAAAACGGGCGGATATTGTTATGAGGTTAGGTTGTAGCGGGCGATTCTTGGCGGATAGGGAGGCGCCCCGCAGCGCATGCGTTGTACCCCACAACAGACGCACGTGGAGCGGAATAGGTAAACTGTGATATGATGATTGGTATAATTGTTTACGTTTTGGGTTTACATTGCTGTGATATTTTCTATGATACCGTTTATGGTTCATAGAGTAATAATTATAGATACCGCGTATTTTATTAAATTGACTTAAACAGGTAAATAGTTCGTTTGGTTTTTATTTTCTGTGATCACGAGGTCGTTTATTAACCCAACGCGAATTAAGTTAATTAATTGTGTAATAATAATTTAACGTGCTAAAGGTAAAACTGAAAGTTTTATCCTTACATCCTCAAAGGATTAGGCAAACCAAAAATAAGTTAAAGTTACACCTTTGTGACATTCTAAGGTAGTAATATTTAACAAATTATTTAGCGATGATAATTTGATACAATTATAATTTTCTCCTTTCAGTTATAATCAGTCTTAATAATATAAATAATACATAATATTTCTGATTGTATAACGAAATTATTACATATATCAATAAAAAGGGTAATCAAATAAAAAGTCCGTAATAGCCGTCTATAACGTAATTAATGTGTTTTAAGGCAATAAACGGCACTACATTGAAGATAAGAACCTCTCCTAGCCGTTCGTCTGTGGTAGCATCGCCATACTTACGTTCTAAGAAAATTCACTTTTTAGACACAATTCATTTTGTTTCCCGGTAGTATTAATACATGTGTTATCGATCCTGTTAAGTCTACTGTCCTATATGGAGTTGGTTACAGATATAAACGGGCATCAGTGACCGTTTAACATCGCGTGGGCTGAATT
Organism: Phareas burnsi; assembly: GCA_018249415.1. Lineage (NCBI taxonomy): Eukaryota > Metazoa > Arthropoda > Insecta > Lepidoptera > Hesperiidae > Phareas > Phareas burnsi. The sequence goes on from DWKL01004076.1 coordinate 3,350, forward strand.
TGCGTTAGCTGTTTCCAATTAAAAAATCCCGATTTACAATAGTACAGTCGGAATCAATAAGGCTGTCGTAGATTTCGTACGTCGAGCAACAGGTGACAGGCGGTGTCTACAAGTTGTTGAAACGCAGCTGACGGAAGCAGCTCGTTTGGTAACACCCTACTTTAAACGAAGTAGACGATTTACTAATTCTGGTACCTTAGCTTTGAATATTTGACACTTGATTTTTTAAGTAATTTTCTAATTAAAAATTAGTACCGCGTGGTGGAAGATAAGATCTTGAGAAAACTGTGAAATCTGTCGTCACCGTAGCTTAAGGAAATTTTATTGACCAAAGGAGTCACCAATACACTGCCAGATTTATCTCTGTGGAGTATTTACATTACAGGCCATGGCCATTACTGGCAATCACAGGGTCATAATGAGTTGAAAATAGGTACCTAATTAAATGTTTTCTATGATCGTTTCGGACAGAAGGAATCTAAATATTTTATTTCAAGATTCTTAGAACCTTATGCAATACGGTTATCAAGTATTGAGTTAATTATATGCTGATATGTTCCATATTTTAAGGACTTACATCCAATAAAATACAGTCGTGCTTGCACTGCCTATAGTTGAGGTTTACGTCAAACTGGCGCCGTCTTCTGCGTTCGTCTGGTTCGGGAGGCCCATACTTCACGGAGTTCCGGAAGGCCGCTGCTAAATTCTGAAAACAAATATTAGAATTACGTGTTTGTATCAAAAGTTACATTTAAAAAATATATATGTTTCCAAAGATAAATAAACAGTCACAACTTTCCAGAATATTTAATCGAGTCCGCTATATTCGGTACCAGAAATTTAGACGAGAGAGGATTGCAAAATCAACAGGAATTTCAAGATCAGACAAACAACTCGCGTAACCTATGAATATCCTGCGTTTCTGGGAAATGGTAATATTCATCGTCAATTCATTCAGGCTTTGCACTTTCAACTTTCGTATCTGGCATTGGCATTGGACGGGAAATATCATGTTTTCCGTTCATTGAACCACAAACATATGTAGAGGTGGTAGAACTATAGTTCATCCGGGAAGCTACCACCGCCGCTTTCATAATCCGCCGTGAAGCGATTCTTGTTTCGGGTAGAGGGGTGCGGTTGCCGGGTACAGTTACAGCGAGACGAACTTATTAGTCCTTAGGATTAGTGGCGCATCTACGTACGACCTTAAATACGATTTAAGTCTTGTTCGAGGTAAGATGTGGGTTTTCATAGACGGTAGTGATTACTTAACATTAGGTGGCCTGCACGCTCGTTCGCTACTCTTCTCACATAAAAAAGGTGGTAAAACATTTTGTAGATAGACTGCGGAGGTGCCAACATTCCGCATATTCTGGTCTTTAAGTAAGTGGAAAGCTGGAACATTCGGATTCGAAAGTGTGTTAAGGCAGATATATTCTTGGAGGAGTTCTCACTCTGTCCTCATAAACGCTTCTGCTGTAGAACACGTATCCTATTTAGAGTCAGTGACAGAAGTTCATTCATGGCAGTCACAACTAACATCAGTTGGGCTACATTTAGAAGAGTAGCAAACTAGCGTGCATGCCATCTATTGTTAAGTGATCATTGCAGCTCATGGACACCCACATATAAACTCAGACAGGAAGGAACCCCTATCGTATGTACGTAGATGCGTCAGTACTACTGAGGGCTAAGATGGTCACTTCACTGTAAATGTACCCAACAACCATACCGCTCTTACCGAAGCACAAGGAGAAGACAGCGTTTTGAAGGCAACGACGAACTGTCATTTGCTTGCTTTATATAAAGAAAATGTATGTGTCTGCGCTAAAAAATGTCCGAAATAAAAGAGTAATAAAACGTGAAAAGGATAACAATAACGCGCGAGTTATCGTTTACCCAATAACGTCTACGTTCCTATGTTATTAGATCTATTACTGGAGGAATTACATGTCAGTAGTTATATTGTGTACAATTTCGCCAATACATTTAAATGTGTGAGCGGATCTGATAGAATTACCAGTATCAGTATTACTTACTGTACGTCAATACACGTTGCATTGCTCGGAAACTTGTATCCAACGAGCGGTAGACGTAAGCCGCTTACGTTACAATGCAGCATGATCTACGAAGTTTACCTCACCTTTGTATTTCTCCTGGGAAACTGCCAAATGCAGCGAGTGCTTTATTCGACGTCATGATCTAGCCTCAATTGGCATCAAACACGGCCTAATAATGTTTGCTTCGTTGACACTTTGATTTGGATTCGGAATCACGATATCTTTATTACGGATGCGTTGCTCTAGATGAGAACTGCTACTGACATCTATAGAGCGAACTTAAACTGGTCAGATTTGACTTACGTAAAACTTGGGCAAGTTTATATCTACTTAACGAAATCTTTGATTTGGAATGTTAGACTTGCCGAGTTGAGATTATTCTGAGCATGATCTAATACAGAGAAGAACAAAATAATAATTCGTTATTTTATGCATTATAGTAGTTATAAATAAACGTATTGAGGAGTGTTAAAAATGCGTTAACACCGCGATCGTTCAAAAAATTTTAGCATCCGTAATTTTGTATACGATTTCCTTTCGTAACTAATACAAAGGCTGTAAATATAAAAGATCATTTTGCAATACACATTTGCTTGTTCAGCAAGTACACGTTTGTTATAAAGTATAATTATATAGCTAGATAGCAACATTACAAAAACTTAGTGTTAAAAATTAAGTTGCATGTACTTGTATTCATAATTGTACTGGTAAAAATCTTAACTCTCAAGCTGGGGCGTCAGATTCCCACACGCACCATAGATGTTCCGTGGTTATAAGCGTATAGGAAATTAATTTTCTCTTGGTTTAATGATGGAAAAAACACATCATGAGTAAAATGAGAGTTTTCCGTAAAGGTCTCAAAGGTGTGTGAACTCTACCAGTCCGCGCTAGAACAGCATGGTGGTCTACGGTCCAACCCTTTTCATTCTGAGAGCAGTAGCAGCGGGTCAGTAATGTGTTGATTCCTGTTTGAGGTAGGTGTCGGTGTTAATGTGCTGCAGTGATCACTTTACGTCAGGTACCGCACGCTCGTTTACTTCTCTTCTCACTTAAAAGAAAATGCTGACACTTTTAAATAATTTATGAGAATAACTGAAATAGTCCACCTTTTTGAATTGGTGAAAACGTTAAGAGTAGAATGGAATTAGAAGAATAGGAGATTTATTTATTAACGGCTATTTAATTCAAAGTTGCGGAGTGCTCAAAGTATCGGTCCTCTGTAAGAACAAATTGCTACGCGGTCGACCGTATCTCCTAAACGTCCTCAAAACTTCGCCTGCACCCGCCAGAGCTTACAAGCTCGAAACTTTTATAAGCGGTTAGTTTAACTGAACGCGCACTTAGGTTGAATATCAATTATTCAGCATGTTAAGTAATTTATCAACACCACGGTTGCGATAATACAGTAATAAACTTATCCAACTTAAATCAATCAATCAATCAAATGAATAGCGAACAATCAATATTAATGTTGAAATTTTAAATTTCAGATCATACAGTTTTTTTTAATAATTATCCCGTTGACTGCGGCAAACACACGTCGTGTTGCCGTCCGTGCCTCGCGTGTGACTCGGCGCATACGGTGTGTTGCATTTTAACCTAAGTAATACTGCGGCCAAACACACCTGCTGTGTTTTCGTCGGGGCTACGACAGAGCGAGACAACGGGAACTGTGTTCCGTTGTTGTTGTCTTGCTTTGGCAAAAAAATAGCGCCACAAATCTTTAAAATCTAAACCAATCGACATTGTATTATTATTCCGATGAAATAAACTTTCACGGTGTGATATGTGTGGGTGTGCCTTCTCTTGGAACATGGGCTGCTCTTTTCCTAATTCTTCTGCAGTCATTTACCCAAAAGTTATCTGAAAGACTTCTTAGCGTTAAGGCCGCCTTTTGTACTATGTGAAAATTGAACTATTTAAAATGTTCCTGTGCTTGGTATACAATAAAGAGTTATTGTATTGTATATGTGAAGCAGTGATATCCTAGTGGGTAAGATTTCGGCCCCTCATACTGGGGGTCCGGGGTTCGAACCCCGCACGCACCTCTGATTTTTCGAAGTTATGTGCGTATTAGAAATTAATTATCACTTGCTTCAACAGTGAAGGAAAACATCGTGAGAAAACCTACACATCTAAGAGTTCTCTATAAAATTCTCGATGATGTGCGAAGTCTACCAAACCGCACTTGGCCAGCGTGGTAGACTATGGCCTAATTCTTCTCATTCTGAGAGGAGACCCGTGCCCAGTAGTAGGACATTAATGGGTTGATGATGATGATATGTGAAGTTAGAATAAGGTTTAAAATAATTATTTGGATTTTGTTCAGTTTTTGTGTTTTGCAAGCATTCTCGAAGACCGTACGCATCGGTCACAAAGGGAAATATGTAAACTGATGATGCGGTGTGAAAGCTAGATTGAAGTGTTCCATGTAAATATATTATATGTCTTACCACACTCTTGAAAGAAGAACAGCGCTAAATGCCATAAAGCATAGATAGATATGGCGAAGGCATCCTCGCACTTGTTTTTGTTCATAGGATAGCAGCAAACTATCTCAAATGGTAAACGTACTGATGATAAGCGGTTACTGCTGCCTACTGATATCTGTAACCAACCCTGGCTACCCTTTAACCTAACGTGAAAACCAAACGTAGGATAAATCAGGTCTCCTGAAGGGATAGAGGAGGAATGCCGGAGAGCGGTTGGGATTACTATATCCAATACCAAAACAATCGATTAAGATCCGCTGGAACGCACCTTTACTAACGCGTGACTACCAAACGTGGGAACACTAACGGCCCACGTGGCACACCGGTTACCATGGCGGTCCAGCACAAGCGTTCTAGGTATGATTCCCGGCCAAAAATATATCTAAATAATGAATTTATGTTTCCCTTCTGGGCGTGGGTGTTTGTGCACCCACGACACAGTCAACTCCGGTATCTGAGGTCGGCTATAAACGCATTGCTACCCTTGAGTACCCAAGTTGGAAAGTCCCGAGAAATTATCTGTCCCTTACCACACCCTTCAAATATATTATAGGGCAGAAATCGTGTGGTTCCATCTTTACCAGGAATATATATGCATGCATAAATATTCGTGATAAAGATATTTATGACATGCAAAATCTACAAAACATTTCTGAAAGACAAATGTAGCACATAAAAGACCATACAACCGAAATAAAATTCATATCCTTTTTCAATCGTAACGCGAACCTCAAAGTTAGGTAAAACGCGGTGGAAATCCAAGCAACTTGCCAGCGTAAAAAATATTTGTTCCGGCCGGAAATTAAACCTGGAAACCCGCGATGCGGTCGCCGAGTTCGTAAAGTTTGACGTAGTATTCAGATATTTCCCAAAAGAAACAAAGATTTCGGTTCAATTAGGCCTTTCCAAGCTTGCTACTTCCATAAGCTTCGTGGGTGCGAAGTGCATCTAATATTGAGTTATCCTTTTTTATACCATAGAATTAACAAAGTTGTCGCTGCCGCCCATGGACATTTGTATAAACGACTCGCGTTACGCATCGGTAATCGTACCGGCGTGACACTGAGAGTTCTGGATTCGATTCCCGACCGCACAGATATCTCTAAGATGAAGTTAGATTTATATTCTGGGTGTGGGTCTTTGTGTACTCGTCTTGTGTGTGTCTACAGCACGCACGACACAACGCATCCTAGTATGAGGCTATGAGTGTAGAAAATGTATATTTTTGTTTGTAATCAACCCCAAATAGATCTGGAGTTCTATCTGAGGTCGGCCACAAATACATTGTTACTCCTCAGAACTGACATGAAATGTCGTCTCTAAGTACTCTATCGTACTCTTTTATTCTTCTCCAACTTAAACATCATCCTCTATAATCCAGAATACAGTAGTATTTATTCCGCTGTTTAACGGCAAAAGTAGGTGGGGCGACGATGCCTCCAAAATCTAACTTTGTACGGTAATTCTACACTTACAATGTTTATCTGAGATTAAGTAGCAATTACCGTAGATTCTTGTTACTACCTCGAGATGGAACACGACCCTACCTGAGCTTGATCGCTCATTACTACTCAGTTTTTTCTTATATCCAAAGAGCGGGCCACCTGATGTTATGTTATCACTGTAGCCCTGGATTGAACTCCTGTTTGAGGTTGTACACTCATGCTTTACTTCCCTTGAGGACTAAGACAGTCATCTCGCTTGTAAAAGTAGTTAACAACTACACTTCTCTAACTGAAACATAAGTATTGTTTTCTCGACGGATTATGAGGGCGGAGGTAGTACCTCTCCGGTCGAACTATAATTTTACTACCATCTATGAAGTGTTAAAAGGTAAAAATTATAAATTATTATAGATTACTAACAAGTTCAACTAGTTAGAAGATTGCAAATGCTAAATAATTTTGTTTTCGAAGTTATGTGCTAGTGTGTTTACACCCTTAAGCTGCAGGCTGCACCGCGACGGGGGCCGGCCCGTTTCCAAACTAGCTAAAACTCGTTAAGAGTGATTTATCAATAGAATCGTGGCGCTTTTGCCGCAAAGGGCGTATTAATTAAAAATGTTCGTGCATCGTACTTCAGAACAATTTTCATTTTAGATATATGTGAGGCGATTTATCAAACACCGTGACAAACGTTGACCGACTTTCGTCATATTGATTTTGATTTCGAATTTCAACCTAATATATGTGTTACCGTTTTAAGGATAAACCTAAACGTTTTCTGTATGCAGTTAACAGTTTGTTACCTTTCGTTTCTTTTCAATCATTTGTTAGACTTATACATGAAGGTACTACCGCCGCCCTCGTGCTCCGCCGTGAAACAATCGTTATGTTTCGATTGGAAAGGTGTGATTGTCGGGTATTAACAAGCGAGGAGAGCATCTGAGTCCTCAGGTGTAGTGACGAATCTACATTTGACCTAAGATAGGGCTTTAGTGGTTTTCGAAGTTAGATGTGGGTATCCATAACCTGGAGTAACCACTTAACATCAGGTGATGATTGCTCGTTTGCTACTCTTGAAACATAAAAAAATAACATTTATTCTGTGAAAATAATAAATAATAATCATCTTCTTATTATGGTTCAAATGATACAGATTGTTAAACGGAGAGACGGACGGACGGATTTTTTTGTATTACATAGTAGTATCAAACGAGGTAAGAGTTCACCTAATGGTAACGTCACTGCAGCTCTTGAATCATCACCATCATCATCAACGACTCATTAATGTCCCACAGCTGGGCACGGGTCTCCTCTCAGAATGAGAAGGGTTAGGTCTTAGTCCACCACGTTGGACAAGTGCGGATTGGTAGACTTCACACACCTCCGAAAGCTTTGCAAAGAACTCTCAGATGTGTAGGTTTCCTCACGATGTTTTCCTTCACCGTTAAAGGAAGCGATAATTAATTTCTAATATATGATTTTAAGCTAATGGTAAACAAAAAAGAAAAACGAACTAGACGTAGGGTAGATAGACTAATCTACCACTAGTTCCTGTCAAT
>DWKL01004077.1:0-10905 GCA_018249415.1 Phareas burnsi
CGGTAAAGGAAAACGTCGTGAGGAAACCTACACATCTGAGAGTTCTTTGCAAAATTCTCAAAGGTGTGTGAAGTCTATCAATCCGCACTTGGCCAGCGTGGTAGACTATAGCCTAATCGTTCTCATTCTGAGAGGAGACACATGCCAAGCAGTGGTACGTTGATGGGTTGATGATGATATTTATTGTCAATTATGGTCAATAAATATTCGTTCTGTTAGCACATTGACTGCGGCGCTAATATTCGAAACAATGCACCCGTGCGGCGCGTAACACAACAGGCGTGTTCTAGTACGGCGACACACACCGTATGCGTGCGAGACGCACGGATGGCGCGGTCAGTACAACACGACAGGTGTATTTGCTGCAGTCAATGTGTTAAATGAGAATTGTTACAATTGTCAATTTATTAGTACATTATAAGTGTACACTACAGTATACACTAATATATCCACATATCCATTATTAATCGCTCTTATGTTCTGCAAAGTTACAAAGTAGAGTGACTTACACGGTGCGTTACGGGATAGTCTAGAATCACTTCAACCATATTGGGGGTCGATTACAGATAGCCATAGGCGGTAGTGACATCTTACTATCCAAGGCATTCCATTTTCGTCTCTTCTGTGCCATATATAAAAAAACTTTTGTCGCAGTGGTCGACCTCAGGTAGCTGCAGTCCCATTTATGGTCGATATGAAATGCCCAAGGACAGCAGTGACCACTTAACACCAAACACAGTGTATGCTCATTTGCCACTTCAATTACATAAATAAGTAACACCCGTTAGAATTTCGTTTTTTTTCTCAAAGAGATTAAAAATATCTGCTTACCATCTAAACCCACTTGGCACAGTTGTAATCATCCCAATCTGTTAAGCAGAGGGATCCAAGTTCGTTTTCTTGCTAGGCAGACATTTAAATTATGAATCTAGATTTTTGGGTCTTTGTGTTCATGGCACCCACCACACAAGGAATCCCAGTGTGGGTCTATGAGTGTAGAAAGCGTTAAAAAGAACTTCCATATAATTCCAATAGCTTCCGAGTTACTGTTATACAAAGAGACCGACAGACAAACAGGATAAAAATATAAGGTGTCCCTTTTTGCCATTTGGCTCTCCTAAAAAGATTCTTGATGGCAAAACATAATTATATTCTTGTTCAGTAAAGAGTTATTTTATAAAATCAGCGCCAAGCACTCGAGTTTTAAGCTCTTATGTAAACAATATTAGTCGAACGAGACTCGAGCGATCGGTCGATCCCGGCTAACTCGAACACACTCGGGCCCTTTCGAATTGAATTCATGAATATCTTATAGCGGGTCGTTGTCACTCGAAACTTTTAGCGTTTTTGTGGGTTTGCGAATAAGCCACGATTTAATCCTGTTTTATATGGAAAAAGTTTCAGTACCTGGGTAAAGCATTCGTGGATATCTGAATAGACTTTTACACATTTAAGTAAGAAGGAAAGTAGGTGGTAATTTCGTAAAAATAATATTGTAACACGATCTGAAATTATCCGGGAAACTTCGTAATGATCTTAAAAAAAGTCACATCAATTTTCACGCGAGCTCAATCCAGATTAAAAGCTTTTGCAGGTTACATAGGTTTATATTTATATATATTATTTTTTATAACTATCTAGGTTACTATCTAGATAAACTATCTAGATTACTATCTAGGTAAACTAACTAAGTTACTATCTAGGTAAACTATCTAGGTTACTATCTAGGTAAACTATCTAGGTTACTATCTAGGTAAACTATCTAGGTTTCACAGGAAACGTCCATTTGGTTCAAAGCACAGATTGGAACCACTGCCTGTCATCCTTCTTAAAGCAGACAACCAATTACAACCAAACAATTACAACACCATACAATTTACACAACGACAAAGCATTAATACTGGAAAGTTAATACAGATGTGACGCGACTATATATACTATCTATACTGACATTTTCATTGACTTTTTGATTTGACTGTGACAGTGTACTCATGAGTACACATAACCGTCACTGTCAAATCACAAAATGGTTTTTATTTTACTTCCTTCCTTTCATTTAGGTTCGGAGAGTTTCAAAATAAGATAGTTCAAAAACTACACTAGATGATGTATTCAAATTACAAATTAAAGACAAATACAATACAAAAAATGTATTTTCTTACCTCAAGCATAGTCCTTAAAAGTGTGTCAATTACAATGTGTTAGTATTCACATTTGGCCAACCTTAGTTCTCAATCTAAAGGTGTCCAGTAATTGTCAAATAAAACAAAAGAATTCACTGAATAAATTACAGTCGAAATTCGACGAGTTCGAATTTGAAAAATATTGAGGTTCCTATGGTAAATAGCTCACCCCTACAATCATAACATTATTACACATAATAAAAGTAATACTTTTCTGTCTTGACGAATTTAACAAAATGGCCAGCTCGAAATTCATACGGCCAATTTAGCCAATTCAGACATTTTAAAATTCTTTGGCGACAATCTCTACGTACGCGAACGTTCGACCACCGATTTGATTATTATATGCTTGACGTTGACAATATTAAGGTAATCAATTAATTTGAAGATTTTGTTTTATTTTATTTAATCCATTTGTAACACGTATTGTATATAAATTATAGTTTTCTGCACTCCTTCTCCATATAAACTTTCATTATGCAAAATCTCACAATTTTCCGTGCGCGCAATATACTTAAAAAGGTGTATAAAACTTTCTTACGTATTGATATATAAATCATTCCATGTTTGACTCTAGCTTATTTTTCTCTTTGTTTCATATCAGCAATATCTTACAATAGTGACATAGAAATGGGTTGGCGATAACATTTATTTTAGGAATCAAAAATAATTTCCGAAAAAAGTACCTCAAATAGACCCGAAATTTACGGGTAGTAAATTTACATTCTATTGGCACGTGGCTAGTAAAGGTAAAATGTACCTAAATGCCTGTCTTGTCCAGAATGTCCGGGATTGTGGGCACTCGCGGCTGGCATTGCGCCAGGGGTCGTGTGGTTTTCCTTTTTTTTTCTTAGATAGTTGGCTTTTTTTTCAGGTTCCGTAGATAAATGCAGAAAACGCAACCCTTGTATTAATAATAGTCATTTCTTTAAGCAAGTAACAAACTACAATGTTTTACATTTATAAAATTTTTACTTATAAATAGAATAAATCGTGATAGCTTAGTGATAAGATTCCGGCCTTTCACGCTGGCGGTCCTGGGTTTAAATCCCGCACGCACCTCTGATTATTCGAAGTCACGTATTAGAAATAATTGATTACTCGGTTTAACGGTGTAGGAAAACATCGCGAGGAAACCAGATGTGTAGATGTCCTAGTACCAGTTCTTTGTAAATTTCTCGAAGGTGTGTCCAATCCGAACTTAGCCGTAGTGGTTTATGGCTTACTCTTACTCATTCTGAGCGAAGATATGCCCAGCAGTGGGAGGAGTAATGGGTTGATAAAACGTTATTTTAGGGGAGGTTTATCCAGTAGAGGAGATCTAGTGTTTGATGGATGATTGAAACATGTCTAACTGTTTATATGAAATTATGTCCGTCTTGTTTGGTTTAAAACTAATTGAAGCTTGGCTCTTGGCCAATGTTCTAAAAAGATTTCGTAGTTTTTCGAACGTAGGTTTTTGTGGGGTATCTAACAGTGTAAATAAAATAAATGCCTGCCTCGTTCAAAAAACTTGAACGTATTCGATTGAAGGATTTGATGGCGCTGTGCCAGTGACGGCTCCCGAAATATTTTCCGTGTTCTACATTGAAGTGAGTTTATAAATGCATGTCTTTTTTATGTGAGAAGAATAACAAAGGCGCGTGCTGGTGTTGAGTGGTCACTGCAGCCCATGGACACCCACATCTCACCTCAAACGGGACTGACGTCCTATCTGTGGTCGTATGCAGATGCGTTACTACTCCAAAAACTAAGTTGGTCACCTCGCTGTAAGTGTACGCGGCAACCACATCTCTCCAAAGAATTACTTTACGGCGAACCAGGACAACGAAGTTAGCTCTCCGGACGAACTACAGTTCTAACACCTATTAAATCAATCGATGTTTTAAATTTACTTAAAGTTTTCAACAAAACTAACCGGGTCTCGAATTTAAATTAATTTATTAACAAATTTCATTAACAAAAAGTAAAAACTATATGAGAAATTCATATTATATTTTTCCTTACTAGTTTAGTGAAATAAATTGTTAGCAATATATTGAAGACTCGGTCATTGTAAAGGGACGTTTCTAACGAAGCGGCTGGGACCTAAAACGCATTATGAGAAAACAAATGTCTTCAGCTTCAATAGGTTTTATGTTCCTTAGCCTAATATTCTTTGTTCGGGAGAACCTTACGTCTCACTTCGCCTTTTTTTATTTGTTTACTATATCACGACACACCACCCTTAGTATACATTTACTTCACCCCCCTCCCCCCTTCAACTCTACCTGGTCGCACCATCGTCAGGTCTTTCAGGTACAGTTATGGGGAAAATCAATTTTTTCCTTTATGAAACACGATCGGTCTTACATGCCGGTTGTGTGTCGACATATAAGAACATTTTTGACATTCTGACATGTACCCGAGGCCTGATGTTTCGCTTGTCATCAAATCGCTGCACAGCGGAACATTCAGACGACCCCAATGTGAAAGACACGGAGTCGATGCGGACTTCCAATTTATATTGTATATTGTGTATATATTAGTAAATAACAACTGAGAGTCATGGGCATAATGAAAAAAATAAAATAAGTGTCACTTAGCGATTAACCGTCGTATAGTCTTACCCTTGACCGGATGCTCCATTTAGGTTCGAACCCGTGTTGGTGGTGGTATGAATGGTGGTGTGTATTTTTGTTATTTTTTTCTGCTTGTGCATGTGTCCTGTGTGGGAGGTGGGCGGTGCACAATGCATGTTTTAGGATGATATATACCATCACACATATTGGTCGCGGATTGTTGCGAAGTAGTTTTAACCTAACTTGATAACATGGATTTCCGCAAAGTAACGCTTGATACTATTAAAGAAGTTTTAATTGTAAACGGTAACACCACTGTAGTTCCACTCAACACAATACAAGGGACACATTATAGAAAACAATGGGATGTGTAATTTGCGCACCCAATCCAAGCATCGCTTGTATGAACAGATTTAATTAAGATTGCATGGATCGGCATTGGCTCGCGATGGACGAGAAATTGGGATCGTGATTTATTCCGTGCTGACAGGGTGGTGTCCGAAAAGGCTTTAAAACTTGTAAGGGTGGATACCTTGTTCAGTGCTTTTTATTTTCTATTTGATAGATTGATTAAATTATTCTCAAGTAACCACATAGGTTGCATGCTGTTTTATATCCCACTAGTCACGTATCTCTCCCCACAATAGGGAGAGACCTGGAGTATACCTACTAAGTAACTCTAGGTCTTTTTCAATACTCCACAGCAAGGTGAAGTACACTCACAGCAAGTTGGAGTATGCTTCAATGTAGATTAGTGGGGGATGTCATACGTAGATTAGTGTATATTATACTATACACTAATTCAGGTCAGAAGTGATACATTGCCTAGTGGATAGTGGATAGTCATTCATAGTCACAGTCATAGCTTGACGTGCATGAAGGTAACAACATGCGGTCATCCACCCAAGATCTGACCGCGCCCACCGTTGCTAACCTTGAAGATCGGTTACGATCTACACTAGCTAAGGGACTACGTGCACTTCGATCGACAAAACTCGATTGCAATAACAACATATCGATTATGAAATGCTATATCGATACAATTCTAGTGTAATTTGCAAGTATTTATGGCATCGGAGTATTAAAAATATTCAGTATATCTTGAATTCTCGACGCATAATTTCATGTCCAATATGAGAATCATATTCACAATAATAAATAACTTTAAGTAACACATCGATATAATTTTTATGCAAATAAATTCATACACCTTATGAGCACTGTACAATATATTAGGAAATAAATGCGAAGGAGGCGTATTTCACGCATCCAATTGACTGTAGCGTATTATGTCAAAACTGGCATAACTAGTATAAAACGTATATATGAGTTCATAGATAGGCGTTTGTAAATGTGTGAGTACTTACTGATCATGGTGAACTATTCCTTCTACTTTACTATGCCAAGATTGGCATTACTAATATAACACACACGTAGAGGTCTGTTCATAGACACGTGTTTGTGAATGTGTGGATACTGATTATGGTGGAGTGTGCTTTTACTATAGTGTGTTATGCCAAGACTGTCATAACTAGTATAACATGGAAAGGTAAGTTCACAGCGTTTATGAATGTGTGAGTACTAAGTTTTATGTTTGATGAGTAGCAAACGAGCGTGGAGTAGGAGAAGTAGACGAAATGCTTTGTTTGTTTGATAGGTAATAGAACCGTAATAGGTTCGACTGGTGAAATACCACCGTTCTCGTAATCAACCGTAAAGCAATTTCTGTGTTTCGGCTGGAGAGGTGTGGTTGTATAAGTACTTACAAGCACGTTGGCTGAGTTGTCTGGAGTACGACCTCAGGTGGTCCTGACAACAGGTTTGATATTTGGTGTGGGTCGCCATGAGCTGAATCTTGGGTGGGATCTTATCATTTTGCGCGAGGTTCCGTCTGAACGGTCGCAGATGTGAGTGTAAACATCAGGAAGGGGGTGGATGGGGGAGATAATAGTGGCAACACCGGTCACAGAAGAATTAATAGATGATATCGTTTTACATTTTTCGGTGACAAGAAGTAACATACTTACGTACTTTTATCCTGATTATATTTAGAGTTCCTGATAAAAAAACGTACAATAATGCACGGGAGACAGGCTCAAGCCGATTACACGATATATTTGGGAAAACCCTTAGTGAGTAGGGACGTGTATAGATTTAATTAAGATTGCATAAGTCTTGACTTATGATACGCTGACAATACCGTACCGTGTGGTATTGGGGATATCGGGGTACGTGTTTTGTTGTATGGACATAGCAAACGAACAAACGATTCCCCTGACGGTAAATGGTCATTGTCGCCCATTCATTATTGGAACCAAGTCTATATAGAAAAAAAATTCTATCTGAAATCGATCTATGCCACTTTGAAGATAATTCTCAGCCATGTCAGCTCAGCGTTGTAATTTTATACTTCGCCGTTAGAAAAAGTGATAGTGTTATAATGTTACATAGCAATTTTTATAGCTATAATTATTTGTGATTGGTTTATTGAAAACGGCTCAAACGATACGCACGAAATTGTATATTTTGATAATGTTTTTAAAGTTTACCTAGATTCAGAGCCAAAAAAATCGTTTTCATACAAATAATTAAAATAATTCCGTTTTTCTAACATCATCGGTTGTTAACTCACAGAATAACATAACATTAGCATCAACAGATGGCGTTAGCGTTGTTATAGAGGTTTATTAAATAAAATCATATGACAAGACGCAGTCATCTCGAACGTAGCTAATTCAAGCAGCTTATATCAAAACACGTTATAGAGTTATAAAATCAGAGTTCCGTGGGATTCGGACTTCAGACCTTAAGAACGAGAGGCCCGAATTTCGGCCACTAGACTATTAATGTTCAGGCTCTTAATTTGCTCTCTGAAATATATTTCGTGGTCAAATTCATCTTACGGTCTAGTGTACGTGACAAGCAAAAATGTATCCACATCGCATTTCTTTTTATTCGTGGGTCCGCCTCATCATTAAATCAGGATAGATGGACCCTTAACCCGAAATAAATCCGCTTATTTCGATCTGAGACTGACATGTTATATTGAGACCCGTTAGAAAGCATTTGCCGAAAATAATAAATAAATGAATTATTAACATTTTTTACATTATAGCCCCACTCTAGGAATATCTGTCGCGGGTGCCATGGACACATCATCGACGACCCATTAATGTCCCACTGCTGGGCACAGATCTCCTCTCAGGATGAGAAGGGTTAGGCCATAGTCCACCGCGCTGGCCAACTGCGGATTGGTAGACTTCACACACCTTCGAGAACTTTGCAAAGAACTCTCCTTCACCGTTAAAGCAAGTGATAATTAATTTCTAATAAGCACATAACTTCGAAAAATTAGAGGTGAGTGCTGGATTCGAACCCCGACCACTCAGCTTGAGAGGCCGGAATTTTAACCACTAGGCTATCACTGCTCTTGGACACATAAAGACCATTAAATAAGCACCCAGACCCCGAACATAAATCTCAATTTATTTAACACGCAGAGAGTTCCGGGCTTAATCTCTCTTTTGGTTTCTTTTGGATTCTGTGTATCCAATGGATCCACGACACAATGAACCCTGATGTCCGGTTACAAATAAATGTGTGTGTTTTTTTTACAATAATAACGCTTTAAGCAATGTTTTCTACACTCATAGCCTCACATTGGGATTGTGTTGTAGATGCGATATACAAAGACGATTACACAAACACCTAGACCCAGAACAGAAATCTAATTTCATTATTTAGATACCTGCCCAGTCGGAAATCGAACGCTTGAGGTTCGTGTCCTCTGAGTGTCCATCCGGTACGACTACCAATACGTCACGCGAGTCGTCGAAGTGTATAAAATTAGTGACCGGATATTTTTATGACATTTTGGATACGTGGTGGAACTATGATTCATCTGGGGAAATATCACCACCACGCTCATAATCCGCCGTTAAGCAACTTGTTTTTTGGAGTGGTGCGGTGGTCGGCGCATTTAAAGCGAGGCGACCATCTCAGACTTCAGGAGTAGTAACGCATCTACAAACGACCTCAGACAGAACTTCGGTTTAGTTTTAAGTTGGATGTGGATTTCCATGGGCTCCAATGACCAGTTATAATCTGGCCTGTACGTTCATTTGCTACTCTTCAAACATAAAAAAAGGTTTTGATAAGTGGTGGAACTGCAGTTCGTCGGGGTTATACTACCGCCGTCATCACAATCCGCAGTGAAGCAAAACTTGCGTTTCGGAGTGGTGCGGTGGTCGAGTAAATGAATGCCACCATAAAAAATGGCGAAGAAGAAATGTATTAAGCATAGATACCGCAGGAAAATGAATTTTCAGGCCAATATTTTGTATATTTTAAGCACTATTTGAAAAACCAAGAAGAGATAACAAAAATCCACTCGATTATTTTGATCTTAGACTGGCTTGTTATATTGCGGACCGTGTGTAACATTTACCAAACTTGAAATATATTAAGGATGTACCGCGGAAATCCCTTTTATAGCCTATCGGAAATAAAATTTATTGAGCCCAGATACCGCATGCTACATATATTTCTAATCCGACACTTTCCAGACTTCAGTGTATTCGAAGCAACATTCCGGAAACCAGGAAGAGATAACAAAAATTCACTAATTTATTTGAATCTTACAACGGCTTGTTACATTGCGGACAATGTGTTTGCAGGAAATAATATGTATTGAACCCAGATACCGCAAGCTCCATATATTTCTAACCCAACATATTCCAGACTTTAGTATATTCAAAGCACCACTTGAAAGACCAAAGGAACAGTTGGTTGCGACCCTTATTATGCGAAAGGTTTATAAGTACATTGGTCAGGTTATAAGACGCAAAGCATACAATCTGTAAAAACATATAGCAGCCAGGTACGTGGAAGGAAAAGTAGGTAGAAAGATACCAACGCTGTCCTCGCAATCCGCCCTAAACAATATTTGTGTTTCGGTTGGAGACTTGTGACCCTCCTTCCTCTTCTGTTACAGTAAGATAAAACAATTTAACACTGCTACAAACTGAAAATTAAAATATTTTAATAAAAAAAAATTTAACATCCAATAGTTTATGCCTCTTAATAGTATAATTTTATAATACAGCCTATACAAAAACTTTCAACTTGCAATTTCACCATTTGTAAAAATGTTTGGCGCTGAGCTTGAAATAAATCAGCGGTCTCTATCTGAAGCTGGCATTATTATATTGAGCCTCGTCATAACATTTGCCGGAAATTAAATGTGTTCAGCACATCTATCGCAGGAAACATACGTATAAAAAGAACTCCTGAAGACAGAAATAGGTTTGGTGTATCCCACTACGGAGGATGGATTTCCTCTCAGACTGAAAATGCTCTACGCCCATAATTCACCATGTTGGCCAAGTAGTATTAGGAAAGTGCAGAAACAAATTTAACACTGACCTTAAAGGACCCGCGTGACGCAGCGATCACTATACTGGCCTGACACGCTGAGGATTCCAGGTTCGATTCTCGGCTAGACAGACAGCCAAATGATGAATTTAGATTTCTATTCTGGATCTGGATGTTTTTGTACTCGTCTTTGTATGTGTTCAATACCCTGGACTGGGACACTGGGAATCCTAATGTGGGGCAATGACGTAGATCCATTCCACAATGTGATCACGAGTATGAAGTAACAGATTCGATCGGCAATACGTTTGGGACTCTTTGAAAGGGTACCTTGGTTTATTGACGTTATCTAGGTTACTCTCGCTTTAGGTTATAGCACTTTTTCTCTGCGCCGGGATTATTCGAAGCTTCCACAGCGATAATGCCTTTTGGATCCGTATTTTCCGATTTTCGTTTTTATTCACGATGGTAGACGTAGCAAATGGGGATGCAGTCAATTTAACATCGTCCAATGGTCATTGACCATGGACATTTATAACCGGTGATAAACATTTACAAGCAGTGATCGCCTAGTGGTTACGACTCCGGCCTCTCAAGCTGAGTGGCCGGGGATCGAACGCCGCACGCACCTCTGTTATGTCGAAGTTATGTGCGTATTAGAAATTAATTATCACTTGCTTTAACGGTGAAGGAAAACATCGTGAGGAACTACACATCTGAGAGTTCTTTGCAAAGATCACGAAGATGTGTCAAGTCTACCAATCCGCACCTGGCTAGCGTGATATACG